>CM024759.1:76002291-76125443 GCA_014218235.1 Colocasia esculenta | reverse complement strand
CAAGAGGCACGAACTGCCTGGCAGCCCAACGGGCGCCTGAGCGCATAACTCCCCCCGTTATGCGCGTCCATCAAGGCGTCTTTTCAGGCACGATCTACCGACGTTACGCACGTTGGCCTTGGCACCGACGCCTATAAAAGTACAGGTACAGTACCATGCAAGGTACGTTCTCTGGCTCACGCGAACACATCCTCATATTCTGAAACCCCCTGCCTTGAAAGCTCTGCACTGACTTAGGCATCGGAGGGTTTCCCCGGTCTTCACCGGGCCCCCTGATCCTCTTCTGGTCTTGCAGGTCCTCGTCCTCACCGGCGATCGTCTTCCCTCTTCTCTCTAGTGGAGGTCCGTTTGGCTCCGGCCCAAATGATTACACCACCACAAGTTAAAAAATAAATAATATAATCCATATTATACAATTATCCCGATTAACTGAGAGCATATGATCTTTTTGAGGCAGGTTTTTGCGCCATTTGAGATCCCATCTCATTAATTAAGGTCACGCAAGTGGGTTGTCGCCGCCGGATGCACCGCCTCCGGCAGCAGAGGCGGCGGAAGACTTCTCCTTATACTCCTGCTCCTCGAGGGTGTCGCAGATGCCGCCTCCCCTCGTCTCCGGCAGGCACACCACGAACAGCCCGCAGCCGGCGATGACCAGCCCAAACACTCCGAACGACGTGAACCTCCCGCCCTTCCCTCTCGCCGCCGCCACCAGCAGCGGCGCGAACACGCCGCCCAGCACCAACGCCTGCCTCAGCATCGACAGCGCCGAGTTCCTCACGCACGTCGGGAACAGCTCCAACCCGTATATGAGGATCACGTTGAAGGCCGTGCAGGCGCTGAAGAAGGACGTCACCTCCACCCCCATCCTCACCCCGGCCTCCTCAAGGAAGGCGCACGCCACGCTGCAGGCGCCGCTGGCCAGCGTGAAGCCCAGCACGGCGGCCCGCCTGTTGATCCTGCCTATGAGGAAGAAGGTGACGAGAGCCGAGGGGAGCTCCGACAGGGCGTTGAGGGCCACGCTGAGGTAGAGGTCGGAACCCAGGGACCCCACAGCCAGAGGCATCCCGTAGTACACGATCCCGATGCCGAAGCCCACCGCCATCACCGCCGCCAGCCGCCGCAGCGCCCACCGCTTGTCGAGCAGCACCCTCAGAGCGGAGAAGACGTCTACGCTGTTGTTCCACTCCTCTTCATCTCCCGCAAACACGTTGAAACCCGAGAAGCTGTACGTGAGCACGTCCTTGCCGTTGGATGCCGCGATGTCCTTGAGGGTCTTGATGGCTTCGTCCTTCCTGCCGCGCACGAGCAGCCACCTGGGGGATTCACGGACCAAGCAGTACACGAGGATGGAGTAGAGCAGCCCCGGCGCTGACGTCCACAGGTAAAGGGAACGCCAGGAGGAGTTTCTGTTGGCGTAAGCCATGGCGGGGAGGGAGAGGAACCCAAGGGTGAAGCAGAAGAAGCCGATGATGCCGACCTCGCCGCGCCACTTCTTCCCCACGAGCTCCGTCGACAGGACGAGGGCGCTGGTGCCGATGGTGGCGCGGAAGAACCCGCCCACGAACCTAAGTGCCGAGTACACCCAGACGTTTGGGGACGCAGCCGTAAGTAACCCGGCCACGGCCATGCCCAGGCAGGAGACGAAAAGCATCTTCTTGCGGCCGAGGGTGGAGTCGGCGAGGGTGGCGAGGGCGAGTCCCCCGACGAGGCATCCCGCGAAGTAGGCCGACGCCGGGAGGCCCGTGACGTAGGGTCCCGCACACTCAAGGGACCACTCAGAGATGACAGAAGCGTGCGGATGCCGATCCCAGGCCCAGGTGCCGGCGGGAAGGCCGCAGGGCCCGGGGAGCAACCGCGAGCACGTACCTACAGCTGCGTCGACGTGGGCGCCGGTGCAGTGCCATGACGGCGCCGCGTCGGCAAAGACGTTGACGAAGGTCTGCTGGGCATCGAACACCCAAGCGAAGGAGACGAGGACTGCCTGGAAGAGCTGGGCGGAGCCGATGCTGCCGACGCAGCGCTCGATCATGTCGTCGAGGGAGGCGGTGCTGGAGCATCTATTGGCCGCCGGGGGGGGTCGGAAGCCGGGCTCAGGGGGATCCGCGGCGTAGGGTTGGAGGAGAGGGGTAGTGTTGTCGGCCATCTGCGATACTATACTTCCGGCACTGTACACTTCAAGTTTTGGCGTCTACTACTAACTCGTGGGCTTGTGGACTGACCGGGTGAAGAGGAGAGCAGCCTTTAAAAAGGGAGATGGGAAGGGAGGTGGGGATTTCGCAGATTTGAAAACGATGCGTGGGACTCGATGGCCACGAAGGAGAAATATTTAGTGCACATCTTAGGCACACCCGCTAAAGATGTCTTTGAGATTTGAAAAAATAAGATGGGAGAAATATTATAATCTTCTAAAGAGAAATGGTGCCATGCTTAGTATACTAAGTATTTCTCCGAAGGAGAATTCGAATAAACGTCTTTCCCAAGTAGATATGTAAGTACTCGTTAATTATTGTGCATGGTTCAATCTTAACTGTAGGCGCGCATATATAATATGGATAAACACGCATAGCTGGCCTTCTCTGAGCGGACGTGACCCAAAACTAGTGAGTCTGTGCTCATCTAAAACTACTACTCTGTCTAATTAAATTAATTCGAAGTATTTAATCTCATTTTTCCTTTGAAAATTAAGCGATTCCAAGGTTAGGAAATAAGAATTCTCGGTATTGCTGTTTGATACACGATCGTTACGCGAGAGTGCTTTTTTTTTTTTTAAGATCACTTAGATTTCATATGCAGGGTTAAAAGAAGGGTTATTAGATGTTAGAAGTTATTTATTTGTACATGGCAACCCTAAACCCTAAACCCGTCTGCGCAGGTGGGCAGTTGGCTAAGGGGGGAAATGGTGGATTTTTAAGAGGCTGATCACAGAAGAGTACTTTCACATGATCAGTATAAAGTTTTAACTTGCGTTGGTTATACCGGCCGGATTACGCAAAGTATGATAGGTCTGTAATTTTTTTATATATAACAGGATTTTTTTTTCTAATTTCCCTTAAAATATGAAGGGGAGAGAGAGAGAGAGAGCACTTATTAGATTAGTATTCACATAATATTACATCACTTGGACGATAACGTAGTGGATCAGCAGCCGTTTCCGATGAGAAACTAGCTAGTTTGGAATTTAAATCAACGAGGATTTTGGGGGTGTTTATCTCAAACTTGTTCTCATTTTTTCGGAGAATAAACTATATATAGAAAGTATTTCTCGAGCAAATGAAAATTCACAGAAAAAATTTCAAGCAATTTTTCTTGAGAAATATATATTTCTGCAAATGGGAAGATGATCCAGGAAATAAAACTTGGAGAAATAAGAAATATTCCAAAAACGCTTGAGAAAATAAAACCTCAACTCCTATAGATACACGTTTATGTGAACTACAGTAAAATTATAACCATTAATTGTGTCCAATGAAACATGTTAATGATATAATTGGAAAAATAAATTTTCAAAACCATTCATCAGTTGTAAGGGAAACAAAAAGAAGAAAGAAGAACAACTATATATGTCAAGGGGTGTGTGCCGTTACGTCTCCAAAATTAGTGAATAAAAGGCACAAATTTACTATAAAGTCCAATTTAATATTCTGACTTTAATACAGTATATTTAATATGAATAGAAGATAAATATCTATTTTGTGCCTTTTTAATTTTTGAAATAGAAGTTGCAATTGACTTCTCCTTTTTTATCTTCTATTTTATACACTACTAATTTTTTAGTAGTTAACAGATCTATTTAACTTTTTTGTTATTAAAAATTGTTCATGAATTAGATCGGATCAGATCGAACTATATATGCTTTCACGCCGTGCCTAGAAAATTCTATCCGATTCAAGTCACTCGCAGATCCGGCCTACTTCCGCGGTGGGATGTTTCCATGCGCACAACACATGGTGGTCCGGCGGTGGGACGTGGGATGGTGGTCTTCTGACCGATGAGTTGGCACTTGGCAGGCAGGCGGGGACAGCTCCGTGCCTTATCCTCCTCTGCAAATCTCATCTACTAGGATCCAGCTTCGGACTCGGTATCCTTTGTCCGTTTCCACCACCGGGAGCATGCACCAAAGCACACAGAGTTGGTGGTGGGAGGGAGTAGTAGGTGCCTACGTGGCACGGTCCATCCCACACAACGTGTCAGAGTTCTCCAGCACGAGTCATGGTGGTATCGAGCAAACTGGTATCACATTTTCTTTTTTTAGGTACTAGTGTTTAAATCTTATTTTGTTTGTAACTATGAGAGATAATTAGTTCATTAGTCTATAGAAGTTAATTTTATGTCCAAGAGTTCTTCTTCGTAGACTTCTTTTGAGTCAACATAACCATATGTATATCATCCTCATGGTCGTAATTTTATCTTATTATTTAAAGTCGACTATATAATTTTATTCTGTCAAATATTTTTATCAAGTGTTACATTTATATTTAAATTTAATAAGTTACTCCATCTTAAAAATATCACATCATTTTATTTTAGATTTTCTCTGAACTCTTTTACTAATATTTATTGAGATTTAGTCATATCTTTTAACTGATATTGAGATGGGACAATGATATACATCTCTAAATTATGTGAGTTTATTTTCTCTTATATTATTATCAATTAGAGTTATTTTTAAGTCATTCCAGAAATGCTCATTCTTATTTTTTTATATCGCACATCTATTTCAATATTCACGTCTCTACTGCACACATTTGTTAATGTATTTTTTTATACTGTTCATTACTTGGTATGACATAACAAAGAAGATATCACGACTATTTTATAATTCCTTTAAAAATTTACGAGTATACGATGATCACAAAACTTCTAAAATAACCTTTCATATATATAGATAGATTAATTATTTATCATAAGATTAAACAGAAAATGCCCGAGGTAAAAAGTTCATGATAAAATAATTACCTCTCTTTCCCCCTCTTATTTGAGATATGTACACCATGCATAAATAAAAAAACACCTTTCGTTTTGGTGGGAAGAAAAGATATATAATACGTACGGCATTAAAACATTACTAGAACATGAACTTGAACTACCCTAATTGAAAGAATATATAACATTAACTAAGGGCAGGGATCAAACCCCTTCCCTCATCTACATTAAACAATGGGATAATCGAGTCAACACTACAACAAAATTGATTTATAATAACAGTTTATATTTACAATTTTACATTTTGTAAGAATAAAGGAGTTGGGGGGGGGGGGGGGACCTCTCTCTCTCCACTTTTTTTCCCCTTCCTTCCACTCCTCTCTCTCTCTCTCTCTCGTTCCCTCTGATTCCTCCACCCCCCCCCCCCCCCACTCTGTATAGCTACAAGCTGCAATCGCTGTGGAGGAGCTTGCCGTCGCTAGGTAGGGAGCTCATAGCATCTATCTTAAAAGGGAGGTGACATCACCAATGAGTCGGTGTAATATAGGAGATCATCATGGCTCAACATGACAATCAATTTATTTGGAATTAAATTTATTTATTTAAGAGAATATTTATTACTTTTATGATTGTTTTAAATGCAGTGAAACTAAAATTAATTATTTCTCATGCATAACATAGCTAAGATTTATTTATTTGAGGTCATATGTAACTTTTGATTTTTTTTTGGACTTCTATATATATGTAATTTTCTAATTGAGCATTATAATTAACACATGGAAGTTAAATATAATTATTTGGGTCGATCGATTAGAACTTTTACTTAAAAGCAAGAGGTCCCGAGTTCGATTCATAAGGAGGCTTATTTAGTCGACATATAATTTTCGAGATGCGTAGATTCAAAATTTTTTTAGTCAAATGAAGTAAGAGTAATATGAATACACGGAAAGTATGGACTGTTAAATCTTGATTTTGAAGTCTACGAATACTAATATTTGAATCTGTAAAACCACACGGGACCGGAGTTCCTCGTTATAAAAAAAAAAAAAAATGGTTTAAGAGAAAATTTGATTACACAGCGGTAATCTTCTTCTAGTGATCAGATGCCTATGAATGGAGAGCACGGGTAGGACAGGGTTGGCCCAGCCTAGGGGGCAGACTTGCAACTGTGGGCAACCTGTGAGCACACCCTTCCGAGGAAGGACACCGTGCTCTGCTATATATTTTTAGAGAGACCTCTTTCGAGATCTCCTCCTTGTCATCTTCTTCTACTCTCTCTCTAAAATTTCTTTAATGCCAACACACACACACCCTACTTCTTCTCTTCTTCCTGTTGACGGAGGCCAGCCCCCCTCCCCCCATCTCCCAATTTCTTCTTCTTCTTCTGAGGGAAGGTCAAATCTAACATCTCTTCCCTTCTCTTTCTTCTATTATTATTTATTTTTTAATCTTTTTTCCTTCCACTTTATCATCATCTACTGTTCACTCTTTTGTCTACTACTTCCCTTCTATACCCTATCTATTGGTCACCCATCGGCCATCTCCTCTCTCCGTCATCCTTTCTTCTCCTATTAGAAAAACGCACGTAAAGCAACGACCGCGATATCCATCGAAATCGACGCGATTAGCCTTCGTACTTCTATAGCGAGCAGTAGCAAATTCTCATCGTCTATGGCCTCACAACAAAGTAGATGCGGGCAGCAACACCCCCTCCACGACAAACTGACGAATGCATAGCCATTGGGTTCACTTCTCTTGATATTATAAGTAAGTTTTGTTGGGTCTATTTATACAATATATATATATATAGTGGATGTTATTATCGTATTCATCTCTCAGAATAAGAGTTTGAATAAAGACTTTATATAATTCTATATTCTATTATTTTCTGAATATTAGATCTCAAATAAGAAAATTACAGATATTTGTTAAGTTACTTAATTGAGAATTTTGAGGAGAAGATTTTGATAGAATCATTTCTTTTTATCTTATCCCTGCGGATGGACTCGGTCTCTCTCTCTCTCTCTTTTTTAGCCTTCGCCGTTTTTCTTGCTCTTTTTCCATGGGGACAACGTATGACCGCATACGGATCCAAGAACCCACAGAAATATTGGCCTTGTTTGGCATGAAATTAAGTAGGGGATAAGAGTGAATTTAATTTTATTTTATATTTGGTATGTCAAAAAAATAGAGATAAATGTGGTTTAGATATTTAAGAGATATCTCCAAAAAAATAGGTGTAGATTGGAGATAAGTCATCTCATGTTTTTATTGGGATGACTTATTCACATCTCCTATCCTTATTTTTCTCTTCCATTTTTTACTTTTATTTTTCAGAATTTGAAAAAAGAAAGTTTGACTTTATTTCTTTTTTTATTTTATATTTTGATGTAGTAATATATTTCTTATTTTCTACCTATTTCTTTTGATTCCATCTTAACTACATATTTTGTTGATGTTATTAACACTATCATTATATCTTTCTTATCTTCTTAATTAATTTTAGTTACATATTTAGACACACCCTCAGTGACCACCCCAAAAGATGGTATCAAATTAAAGTGAGGATGGGATGATAAGAAAAATATACCCCGTTAACAATATTTCTACCAAACGAAGATGATATAATGAGAAAAAATAAAGATTTTATCTCCACATTAACATTATTTCTATTAAAATAAGGATGTGATTATCTTCAAAAAATTATCCCTAAAAAATCAAATAATGGATAAATTGAAAATGAGAATAATATATCTCTAAATTAATTTATTTTCATCTTCATTTTTTCTATCCTCATATCGAATGAGAATTTAACGAGCCTGTTTGATATTAAAATATTTAAATATATATATATAATTTTAAAATATTTTTACTCTATTTTCAATCAATCCTAATAACAAACATGACGGACGTAGGGAATCGGAGAAGCTGACACCATGGGCTAATATTAAAACCACCTGCACATGCCCCCCCGGCTGCTCACATCATCACGTACGTATGCGCCGTCCAGGCGTATGAGGTGTGGCAGGTGCCGATCTTTGTTCCCCCCCCCCCCCCCCCCCCCCGAGTGCGGCCAGACTGGCCAGTTTGTCTACTGATCACTTTAGTTAGTTTACTTCCGAACGACTTTTTTTTTTTGTTGGTAACGAGGAATCTTAATAGAGGTGTTACCGCAATGAATATAGAATAGAGAAAAAGGATATCTCTCTCTTTCTCTCTCTCTTTTAGGGCTGTAAACGGATCGGATACGAAGCGGATATGCGTTTTCCGGTGTCCGCTCCGAATACGTAATCGATAATTCGTATCCGCTCCGAATAAAATTCGGATACGGAGCGATATTTTAGTCGGATACTATTCGGATTCGGAGCGGATACGGATATTATCCGGTTCGAAAATATGAGACCTTATAAGATATATAAATGACCTAAAAATCAGAAAAAAATTTTATAAAAATCTGTAAAATTCTAAAACCACATATAAATACCACAAACAATCTCTAATATTCATACAAAATACAAATAGTATAGAATGAAAGTTCAACTACTACTTGACAATTAAAAACCACTAAAGTTTCCAATGTAGTACATAACCATTCATAAGTTACATGTCTCACATTTAATTACATGTCCAAGTTCTCTTAAAATCTAAAGATAACACCAAATATTTTGAAAATGTTTTATCAACTTCTTCTTCTCCTCCATATATTGACCTTGGTCCTTGAGCATAAATTTCTGCAAAAAAATTGTAAAATATTAATAGTATTATGCAATAGAACTAACGAAAATAGAAAAGTAACATTGATAATATAGTCACCCATCCATCTCCAAGACAAATCTTCTACCCTCATGTCCATCACCCACTCAAAGTATGATAGGGAATGATCTTGTAACATAAACACAAAATAAGTAAGAGATACACGTAACATTTATATAATTACAAACTTTTAAAACTCACATTTTGCTTTTCTGTAGGTAACCAATCTTGTGTGCAAATCAATACTTGTATTGTTTTCCGGCAACATGATGAGCGGTTATCATCAATAACTCTTGAACCAGTACTAAAAGCTGACTCTGAAGCAACACTTGTGACTGGAATAGCAAAGATATCTCTTGCTATCTTTGAAAGGATAGAAAATTTTTTTGCCATAACACTTCCACCAAGCTAACCATCAAATCCCACTTCATAAGGAGTATGAGTCTCTTCCAAATACCCATCCACTCAGTTTTTTGAGATGACACGAAACCTTTTGGCTTAAAATTTTTTGAAAATTCCCAAGCAATTCATCTTTTGTGTCATCACATTCTATCTCAAAAGAGGAAGATGTAGTATGAAGTGTGAAGATAAGCCATAATCTTGTGTACTCATATTCATTGCATAATCAACATAAAGATCATAAAGGAATGATCGTGCTTTTTCTATGTGAATATCTGCAATTTCACCATAAATTTGCTGATAAAGGAACATGACATAATCCAACTTCCAACGAGGATCCAGAATGCAAGCCATAGTGAAAACCACCTACATTCCTCCCAATATTTCATATATTTCAGCATCATTGCATTGGCCATATTACGAATATAGTCATGCTCATTGTTCAACCATTCACGCAACTTAATGTGCACAGCACAAACACAAAATATAAACTAGCAGTCACATATTTTGTCCCAGAGAGAGTCAATGTTGCTTGTAGAAGACTTTTAAACAACCACCAACATGTGAAGCTATCTCCCAATCATAAGAGAAGGACAATCACCATAATCAACATCAATTTCAGCAAGACGAAAAATCCTTTTTCAACTCTATGGCAGTTTGAAGCATCAAGTAAGTAGAATTCCATCTTGTTGGCACATCTAAACATACTCCTTTAGATGTTGACAAATGCTCATGAGCCTGCAGTCTTAAATGTCTCCTTCTTTTTTGGTGTCTTTCTAACATATAGAACACTCTTGCGAATTTTTTCTATGAATTTAGAAATGACATCAACCATCATGTACTATCAAGTTCAGAATATGAGCACTACACTGGATATGAAAAAATTTTCCATGACATACCAACAAATTCTTTTCACAACCACATTCTGAGTCTCTAACCATTGCATTGTTGCTAGATGCATTGTCCATAGTGATGGCAAATAATTTCTTATCAACATGTCCAATTCAAAAGTTGGTTTTTCACAACTTTAATAATACATCTGCATTGGTGGAGTTTGAACATATTCAAAAGCAAGAATTTTGTTCTTCAACTCCCATTGATCATCAATATAATTGCAGTCAAACAAGCATAACCCATAGTTTGTCCTGAAGTCCACAAATCAGTGGTGAGGCTAATTCGACTATCCAACTTGTCAAGTTCTTTATATAATTTGTCCTTCTCTTCTTCATAGATTTTCATCATTTCAGTTTTAATGGTAGCTCTTGAACAACATTTGATTTGAGGCTGAAGATTAGAAACAATTTATCAAATACTCATACTCAACAAAAGTGAAAGGCAACTCATGCTTGATTATCAACTTTGCAAGATCTCGACGACTGCGCTCTTGATCAATTTGAAATTCACAATCTTTGCATTCATTTCATTTGTAGACTTGGTTGCTTTCAACATTTGTTGTTTGATATCACCATGAACTTTTTGTGGACCTCTCTTTATATGATTGTTCAAATGAGTGGTGCCTTTTGAACTAGCCCCATCAAACGCCTTTTTGCAATGAAGACATGTTGCAATATCTCTACCATCAGGGTTCTATTCTTTTCAAAATCATTCCAAACGGCTGACCATAATTTCCTTTTCTAGATGTTTTTACCGCTGCATTATCAACATCTTGTGTCCCTTCATCCATGCTAGATTTTATATCATTACTATCACTGATCGGAGTATTTTCAGTACATGCATTAGAAGATCCACATTGCTGTCCACAGAAATAGGCACTAAATTTTGCTCCATATGAATCTATTCACACCCCATAAAATAAAAGATAGTTTTCAATAATCACACAACAATAATCTCTAATACATAATGCTTCTGTAGAGAAATATAGTGACAAGTGGGGATAATAACATATTACCTATTCCAAGTGAAAAGAGAGTTAATTTCTGGCAGACTGACACGAAGACAATACTTAGCACTCAATCAGAATAGATCGACAAAAAATTAATTTGCTGGAAACTTTGGTGATTCCTTTCCCTCCATCATTTTAAACAGTTAGTTTCTGGCAGTGGCAGACTTGCATACCATAACAAGAAGAGATAAGGGGAGGGTCGGAGGGGGGGAGGTGGAGCCGAAGGCCATCATGTTGGAGGTCAGAGGGGGGAGGGTCGTCGGAGGGGAGGGGCCAGGGGGAGGCGAGGGGGGGGAGGGGGAGCCGGAGGGGGGAGGCCAGGCCTGGAGGAGAGGAGGCTGGAGGTCAGAGGGGGGAGTGTCGGAGGGGGGAGGGTGGAGCTAGAGGGGGAGGCCCGGGACCCGGAGGGGGAGGGCCAGAGGCCCGGAGGGGAGGAGGCTGGAGGTCAAGACTCAGAGGGGGGAGGTCGAGGGGGGAGGGTGGAGCCGAGGGGGAGGCCCGAGACCCGGAGGGGGAGGGCCAGAGGCCCGAGGGGGGAGGCTGGAGGCCGAGTCAGGAGGAGACTCAGAGGGGGGGGTCGGAGGGGGGAGGGTGGAGCCGGAGGGGGGAGGCCCGGAGACCCGGAGGGGGGAGGCCAGAGGCCCTGAGGGAGGAGGCTGGAGGTCAGAGACTCAAAGGGGAGGGTGGAGCCGGAGGGGTGAGGCCGGAGGGAGGAGGCCGAGGGAGCGCTGGAGCCGAGGGGAGGGCCGGAGGGTAGGAGGCTGGAGTCAGAGGGGGAGGGGAGGAGGGGAGGAGGCTGGACCGGAGGGGGGGGGGGAGGGGGAGCCGAGGGGGGGAGGGGAGGAGGGGAGGAGCCGGAGGGGGAGGGCCTTACCGCCACCGCCGCGCCGCGTCTGCAAAGATCCGCGTCGCCGCGTCTGCAAAGATCCGCGCTTGTTGCCGGCCGACGGAGGGAGGAACCGAGGAACCAGTGACGGCAGGAAGGTAGCAAGGCCGCCGCCGCCCGCGTCTGCAAAGATCCGCGCTGTTGGCCGGCGACGGAGGGAGGAACCGAGGAACCAGGACGGCAGGACGGAGCAAGGGCCGCGCCGCGGGTTTTCGATTTTGGTTTGGTTTGGGGTGAACGTGGGGAGACCGGGAGAGGGGTCGGGTAGGGTTTTAGTTTTTAGATATTTTTTTTTATATGTTGTTGTTAGATATGGACCATTAGATAATTTAGATGGAAGATCTAATGGTCAGAATTAATTTAGTTTTCGGATCGGATCTTAAACGAGCGGATCTCCTATTTTCGCGTCCGCTCCGTTTAATATTCGGATATATCCGTATCCTATCCGCTCCGTCGGATATCTGTTAAACGAATACTGATATGCTTAACCGGATACGGATTCGGACGGATCCGGATATTTCCGGATCCGTTTACAACCCTACTCCTCTCCCCTCTCTCTCTCTCTCTCTCTCTCTCTCTCTCTCTCTCTCTCTCTCTCTCTCTCTCTCTCCTCCTCCGAAAAAGTAGTCTCTCTCTCCTCTCTCCTCTCTCTCTCTCTCCTCTCTCTCTCTCTCTCTCTCTCTCCTTTTCTGATGCTCTATTTTTCCTCCTTGTAGCAGAGTTCTTCCCGTGCCTTCTCCGCAGTGACGTTTTGAGAGCTAGCAACCGATCTAAGAAGTGTTCGTCCGACGGCGTGATTTGGAGTGCACCTTCGCGCCGCAGTGGTGTTGAGTCGTCGTATCTTGGAAGGAGTTCGTCATCATCCTATTGCACCGTGGTAGAGGCGAAACGACTTCAAAGAAAGTGACATCGTGCTTCGGTCCTCGAGTTTGCATACTTCCGATCTTACCCTCTGTTACTGTAAGCGTAAAATAGGTCGGTTCAGGCCGAGGTGACCTTTGAGGTGCTTCTCGTCGAAGAGTGAGCCGAGACGACCAAGCCGATGAATCCCGTCTGAGGCGCGCTTGGCCAACGTGCGATGTTGGTTCCGAGCTCCCGAACTGACCTGCAAAGCCCGCCGAGAGGCCTCGGCGGGGTGACACTCCGACGCTCTTGTCAGTCGCTAGCCGAGCAGAATGGCCTAGCATGGGGTAGAACAGCATACCTACGCCTGTGGAGTGTCTGCCTCTTATATAGTGCTAGGATACCTGTGTATGAGTTGGACGATCCCGCTAATCTCGCTGGGGAGTTTCCGTGATTATCACCAGATTGGACGTCGCCCACGTACTGCTAGATCATGGCGATCGTGGTCTTAACTGTCGCGATTATCAATCCCGTGATCTTTGGACATTACTTTATTTGCCCCGTTCGTCACGTGACCAGTGCTTCGGGGAGCCCTCCGAATGCGCCGAGCTCAACGTCGGCTTCTTCTGAGGAGGAGTTCGTGGCCGAGCTTAAGAAGGCCCGAGGAGTAGAGCTGATGATATTTCTAATCTGAATCGTCGGAAGATCGCTGTGGAGCAAGTGCAAGCACGTCCGGCACAACTGCTGAAGATACGTCAATTCTTGAGGTCGGCTCGGACCTCTATGACAAAATTCTTGACCTCTAACTACTCAATTCTTGAGGTCGGCTATGGCCGACCTTCGAGATCGTCCTCGACCGAGCAACGGGAGATGGCCCTAAAAAACAAAGAGGTCACACTAACCGACCATGAACGTCGGTTGACTAATGTTCTGCCTGCGATGAAGGTTGTCTGCCTGTGTCCTAATTAATGAGGTCGGCCAAGCCGAACCGACCTGCTGGGATATCACCGTATCACCCTCTATCATCTATTTTAGCCATAGTGATCAGATTAAATCTGTCTGCACCTGCTATATACATCTCCGTTTTCAACAATTTCTTCCGTGAAGCGCACCTTATTTTTCATTTCTTTTCTCTCATTGTTTCTTTTCCTTTGGCCATTTTTTGGGACCTCTCCGGCGGTGGCGCCTGGTCTCCCCAGGGGATTTGAGGCGTTCTTGGGCCTCTATCCGGCCTTGGCTTGTTACTTAAGTTGGTCTTTTGTTTGGTGTGTTAATTTGCTTCTCCTGTGTTCTTTTACTTCAGGATCGGAATACAGTGGAAGTTGAAGAATCATCAAGTTCTTCAGACTCCTGTTACCACTCTTTCTATTATCCCCTTAACTTGAGGTGTTGAAGGTTTTGATTTAATTCATGATTGAGGTTTCATCTGCAGATTATGTTCATGATTAATGCGTCTTCCGAGTTTCTTATCTACTGCACAAATGAGATGCAACCGCTCTCTTTCGGAGTGGATGTTTGTTGGAACTTGCTGTTTTTATTCACTTTGGCTTCTATATGTCTATTTGATTCTATCATTTGCATCTGATTAGGAGATAATGTGTTTGAAGGTCGGTGTTCCCCCTTTTGTCTCCTACGTTCTTAATTTGTTTTCTAATGTTCGTAGACTGAGGTGAAGGTGTTAGTTTGGTTGCTTTGCCCGCGTGTAAAGGATGGCAGATATATCATCTGTTTTAGTTTTTTTAGCTCTCTTGTACTTCTCTGATTAATATTATATAATATTAGTTGATTGATCATATATATATATATATATATATATATATTATATGCACCCACCAAAAAGTAACTGCACCTCGCTTTCCCATTGATCCGTGTCAGGCCACCGGGGCAATTGGAGTAGACTCAGCAACGTACGTCTATGAAAACTAATCAGATTGGAACATACACCTGCTTCCTCGTGTGCACCCTGTCATTTTAATTAATTTAATATTTTTGCTAATAAACCTCTCTTACAACAGAGTTTATAAATTTTTATTAAAATATTTTTGAAATATCAAACTTTACAAATATATATATATATATATATTCCACACAGATTTTATTGTTCTCTTAATTCAGCATACTACTAGATCTTTTCTTTCCAGAAGACCATGATTTCACCCATGGGCAGTCTTGTGAGTAGCAATTTTGCAATATATGATTTCACAGTAATATTTTTAATGATAAAAGAAAGAGGTCTGTTTTAATTCATACTGCCTTCCTATTCCATTCTTTAATCCACTGCAGATATACCATACCTTTTGCTTATTAAGGGGGAAAAAAAGAGAGGGCGAATACCTTTTTTATTATGATTTTATGATAAAAATGTTTTATTTGAAAAGAAACTTCTTTTAAAATCTCGGTTGTATTCGGAGTGAATATATAGGTTAATATCATTTCATCCATCAACCGGCCCATCGAATCCTAAATTTATCTCAATAAATTTAATTGGAGGCCATCCATATCGCTCAGCATTGGTTGTCCTCACTTAAACAATTAATCACCGGCCTAATTACTACTGAGTTTAAAGTGGGTTTCATAATACCTCTTTTTAGCACCGATTTTAAGTCAAAAGATATTTTAGTAACCGAGATAAGTTAACTAAAGTGATAAAACTTAGCATAATAAATGGGAGATAAAGGGGTGATAATTTATCCCTCTCATGAAAGGGGATAAAAAATTCTCTGAAGATAATTCATTAATTATTAACATTTTACTCTAAAAAATTATGTATATCTCTTTATACATAGATAAATAGTGTTAAATTAGATATAAAATTGTTGATAATTTTATTCACTCTATCATATCATATCATATCATATTATATTAAAATTATCATTCTTCGAAACTATCTCCAATTAAACTATTTCAGATAAAAAAGCTTTTAAATATGAAAAGTACATGACTAATTTATTATCGATCACATCATCTGATTATCAAAGCGGTCTGATTTAAGCATTAATGGACAAGAACAAGGATGATCAACAAGGAGTGGTGGGGATTAAGTCAGTCTGCTTGGTCAGGAGTGATAAGGATGATGCAAAGATAAAGGATAACTATAAGAATCTAGTTATTCTATCTAACTTTTCAATTGAAGGTTTGTGTGGGTTTGGAAAAAGATTTAATTTCACTTGGAAGTTGTTTGTTTTGTCACAAAATGATATAAAACTTTGTAAAATACCTTATTCACGTAAGACATGAAATATAGCACTAGTTCGATACTTTGTGGTGTTCGAGGATTTAGGGTTCTAGGTTTAGGTCAAATCAAAATAACCGGTTGACCTAAAATGGATGTGGGCTAAATATAGTCATTATTGATTAAACTAGGGCTATGGTGGGTTTGCAATGGGCTAGGATGACTTATCCCTTATTTATCTCTCATATATAGATCAACTAGTTCTTTGCCGTGCGATGCACAGGAAAATTTTTAGATTTGTAAATTTTAATAAAAAAATAATATTTAAGAAAGTTAACATGATTAGTTGTTTTTCTATATAGATATTTTTTATCTTAAATTTAGATTCATATATATATTATATATATATATATATATTTTTCCTCTATATAATAAATGAATGAACATATTTCATATAATTCAGTTTGTTTATATATTACAAATAATTTGTATGAACAAAAAAAGATCAATCAACATAATAAAATCGGATGAGTGCACAGAGATTGTGAGAGAGTGAAGAGATAGATCTCTCTTACCAGTGCAGAGAAATCTGACCAAAGGTTTTCTTTTGTTTCCATTTTATTTTGTTTCCATTTTTTCCAGTTCTAATGTGCCAATGTAATTTTTTGCTAGTCACTGGAGTTTATTTTGCCGTGATTATTTTTGACATGTCTTATTTCATGGTTGTTCCTTTTGCAGCAGCCATGACTTATCATGTTCTAGTATGTAAATAACCTTAGAATATGTTTGCTATTTCAACTATTCAGAGAAAACAATGTGAGAAAGATGTGATCAGTTTCAGCGGAAACAAAAATCTCTAAATACTAACTTGGAAGACCACCAACAAAAATCTCTAAAACTAACCTGATGCCCACTGTCTTCACCCGGCATGGTGGCTGAGGAGGCCGTAGGCCGCCATGTCCGCCGGCCAGACCAGGGGATGTGCACCATCGAGTCCGCCACGGAGCTCATCGTCTTGCAGGAGGCGTACAGATCCACGAACCTAAGCAGGTCGGTGATCGTTCTTTGCCTGCCCCCGATGGCCTGGACGACGCCGTGGCGGCCTTCCAGAACGTCCCCGGGGAGTAACCGTCCTTGGGGTCGCTCCGGTCCCCCTTGAAGCCCTCCATCAATGCCACCGCGAACGGGTCGGCGAGCAGCCTCAGCTCGGGCCGCTTCTTCCGGATGACGGACAGGAACGGGTCGGAGTTGGATCTATGAGAGGGAGGCGGAGGCAACCTCTGCTCGGGCGCCCACTGCTGGTGCTCCTTGGCACGGTGGCTGTGCTTGGGGACATCGAGCCGCTTCTCCCAGGAGAAGGGAATGGCGGAGGTGGCGAAATTTTTCTGAAAATTAGGGGAGAAGGGGCTTGGGAAACCTCGCAAGAAGAAAAAAAAGGTTGGAAATCAGGGTCTTGGGCAACCTTGGCATAATCGTACCAAGGTCTAGGATTTTGGGGGCAGAAGAATAAAGGAGAAGGCGTAGAGAAGGAGGAAATGAGGGGAGAAGCTATTGAAAAAGGGTTTGTAGATGCTGTAGCGATGGCGCTGCAGGAAGAAAGGAGGGGAGGTGACTTGCGCTAGTTCGAGATTTCTGACCTGTGGAGGCGACGACAGAGGCCGGCAAGGAGAGGATCTCGGCGCCGTAAGAGTACACCACTTTCATTAGCAAGAATTAACGCCAGCCATCTTCTCCGTCTCAACCAATCATGTAAGACCCAGAATCCGCATTACCAGTAACAACCAGTAACCCGAATTCTGACCCGCTAACCCACGAGACAAGCTCGGAAGGGTAGGAAGTGAAAGTCCGAGAGACTATATGTAAGAAGATACACCCATGCAAAGCAGTAAAATTCCACTATATGAACATATCATATACAATCTCAGAGTCTGAGATAAAGTACAGAGTACAGAAGTACAACAAAAAGGTACTACACACTACTGCAGCTAGGGAGCACCAACACCGGAGTGGCTAGACTCGCCTGGAACGGGAGTCGACGAAGACCCACCTGAAAGGGAAGGGAGTGAGTCTCAAAAAGAGACCCAGTAGGGAAAAGTAACCCCACCGGCAACTAAACTAAAGTGCGGAAAGTAAAAACTGAAAGTAAGTACACGTCGCACCACAACACAAAACTGTAAACCACGCGGCTCAGTAACACACACTCACACACACAGCAAGTAGGACTCAGCTAGGGTCTGTGGCTCGGCGTCCCGTCACCACAGAGGCTCTCAACCCCAGCCACGTGTGCACACTATAGACGCTCTCTCTCGCGTCTGGTCCACGACCGGCTTTTCCCCTACGCTTGACCTAGCGGTAGAGAAGGGGCTCCACGGAGACCGGCTCAAAACCACCAAAAGGAGTACGCACAGGACATAGTCGCACTCGATGTCCCGGCTCACTAGCGGAGGACCCACACGCTAGTCGTCTAGACGGAGTCGCACCCACGCCTAGGTAACACACAGAAACGGGTACATGGTAACGCAACGCGCGTACAACAGACGGAACACACTCAACGTCTGAAACCCCGTACAGTAGGTAACACCTCGTGCCACAAACAACTACTCTTATGCACAGACGGAGTCACACTCTAAGCCTGGCCCACTTGTGCTATTAGGGCGGACATCACATGTCAATCGCCTCTAATCACACAACTTAAGTCTGCTGGGACACAGATTAAACGGCCACATCGATTGCCGCCAATCAGAGATAAACGGCAGCCCCTATGCCGTCAACAATAACTAAACGGCAATCGACCTTGTCGTTTAAATCACCCCTGAAGATCTCAACGTCAACAGATGTGGACGTTGATATCTTCAGTCCCCCATACCCAGAACTGAACCGAATCAGTCCCAATGGGCAGAAACACTAAATAACATTCTGACTGATGGAGGGAAACACATCCTCTCATCAATCCACATTATCAGAACATCAAATTAGACAATCTAACACCTAGATTATCCAACCACCCTCAATTCCGGCATGATATAACCCAAACCCTAAACCATAAATTGCATTCCAATTCACTTAATTGGGCATGCTAGTTTGCTGGGGAGGGTTATAGGGGTTAAGTCCCTACCTCAGAACGCCTTAAGAATCCCCAAACAGCCACTAATCGCGCTGGATTCCCCCGAAGACTCCGCGCGAATCGCACCAACACCACGCGTTTCCCGCCCGATCTAGCAACGCCACACGATCCTGGGCCTTCCCACAAGCTCAAATCACTCAACAGAAACTGCAAGAATCAAGAAAGGCAAAGATGGAAGAAGGGAGAGGAAAGGAGAAGAAGAAGCTCTGCTCTCGGGCTGCCCTATTTCAACAGGACTGGTTAGTCGACGTCAACATCTCTGGCCGCCAACTGAACCGCCAACAGACTGACGTCCAGATCACATGTCGTTGAGTTCAACATCAGACGTCCACATCGCTGGACGCTGACTCAGACTCAACGGCAAGCCCTGGCCGTCAACCCCAAGTCAACGACAATGGTCTTGTCGTCGACCACACAGAACCACTACAGACCCAATAAGGATCCACTAAAGACCCAAGACCTTACAGCTCTCCCCCTTAAGGAATTTTGCCCTCAAAATTCAAAAACACAAGGAAAGAAGACTCACCAAAGAGGTACGGAAATGCTCGCGCATTTCGTCCTCCGCTCCCATGTCGACTCACCACCGGAGTGCCGCTGCCACGCAACACGAACTAAAGGGATTGCCTTGTTCCTCAACCTCTGAACTCGGCGATCCTCAATGTGCAACGGAAACTCTGGTACAATCAACACTGGAGTCACCTCAGACCACTCTGCACTCTGCAAAACGTGAGACTCGTCAGAAAGGTACCTCCGAAGCATCGACACGTGAAACACGTCGTGCACTGCTGCCAACTCTGACGGAAGCTCAAGTCTGTACGCCAAACCTCCGACACGCTCAGTAATGGTAAAAGGCCCAATAAAGCGAGGACTCAACTTTCCACGCTTACCGAACCTAACCACTCCCATCATAGGAGACACACGAACAAACACCTGGTCTCCTACCTGAAACTCGAGCGGTCGTCTGCGCTGATCTGCATAACTCTTCTGCCGACTCTAAGCTGTCTGAAGCCTCTGTCTCACAAGCTGAACTACCTCAACTGACTGCTGAACCAACTCGGCCCCGTGACAACTCGCTCGCCAACCTCGAACCAGTCAAGAGGAGTGCGACACGGTCATCCGTACAAAGCCTCATATGGTGCCAAACGATACTGGAGTGATAACTATTATTATATGCGAACTTGACCAACGGCAAGTGAACTGTCCACACCCCTGCCACTCCAGGCAACAAGCTCTAAGCATGTCCTCCAAAGTCTGGATATTCCGCTCTGACTGACGTCTGACTGAGGGTGGTAGGCGGAACTAAAAGCTAACTCTGTCCCCAAAGCTCTCTGGAAACGCACAGAACCCAGAAGTGAAGCGAGGATCCCTGTCTGACACAATAGAGATCGGCACTCCATGCAAAGGATCAATCCTCTCTACGTACAACGCGGCCAACCTACTCACACCCCAACTAGTCCTGACAGGTAGAATCTGGCAGTCTTCGTCAATCTGTCCACAAGAACCCAAATGCTGTCAAAACCTCCAGCTGTCCTCGGCAAACCACAAACAAAGTCAGTCGTAACGTGGTCCCACTTCCACATCGGAATCTCTAACGGCTGCACAAGTCCTCCGGACGCTGATGTTCGGCCTTCACCTGCTGACAGACCAAACACCTAGCAACAAAAGCCGCTATGTCTCTCTTCATCCCAGGCCACCAAAACTGACGTCTCAACCTGTGATACATCTTGGTCGCCCCTGGATGAATAGAGTACCTGGAACCATGTGCCTCCTGCAAAACGACTCTCCTGATAGACTCCTCAACAGGACATAGAGTCTATCTCGGAACCTAACAGTCCCGTCCTCACAAAGCTCAACCTCTGGAAGAAGCAAACACTGTGCAACTCGGGATCTGCCTGCTGAGCCTCAGCAACCTATCTCACAACTGCGGGAGCTGCTAAAAACTGCCCAACACACACTGACGACGACTGCATGAAACTCTGAAAGATCCCTCTGTCGCAGACTGCCACAACTGCCACTCTCTAAGCATCAGATGACTCATCTGTGCTTTCCTACTCAAGGCATCTGCAACTACATTCGCCTTTCCAGGCTTATACTCAATGCTGAAAATAGTCTCTTCAGATATTCCATCCATCGACGCTGCCTCATATTCAGATCCCTCTGAGAAAACACATATCTCAAACTCTGGTGGTCGGTACGGACTACAAAACTCACTCGTACAGGTAAAGACGCCAAATCCACAAAGCAAACACCACAGCTGCAAGCTCTAGGTCGTGGGTCGGGTAACTCTCCTCGTGGGGCTTAAGCTGGCGAGACGCATAAGCCACCACCGGCCTTGCTGCATCAAGACCGCACCCAAACCAACACCTGAAGCATCTGTGCAAACCTCAAAACCCTCCTCACCCGAAGGTAAGGCAAGAACTGGCGCCGACGTAAGCAGTCGCTTCAACTCTATGAAGCTCTGCTCGCACTGCTCCGACCACTCAAACGGAACTCCCTTTTCGTCAACCGAGTCAAGGGTGCAGCAACCTGAGAAAAATCTCGAACAAACCTGCGATAGTAACCTGCCAAACCCAGAAAGCTACGAATCTCAGACACAGATCTGGGACTCTCCCACTGCAAATCTGCCTCAACCTTCGCTAGATCTACTGAAACTCCCTCACCTGAGATCATGTGCCCCAAGAAGTGAACCTGTTGTAGCCAAAACTCACACTTACTAAGTTTGGCATACAACTGGTGCTCTCGCAAGGTCTGCAACACGATCCTCAGGTGCTCGGTGTGCTCCTCCTCCGAAGCGGAGTACCCAGAATGTCGTCAACAAACACTACGACAAACCGGTCCAAGAACTGGTGGAACACCCGGTGCATCAGATCCATGAAGGCCGCTGGAGCATTGGTGAGCCCAAACGGCATCACCAAAAACTCAAAGTGTCCATATCTGGTCCGAAAAGCAGTCCTCTCAATGTCAGAATCTCTAATCCGCAGCTGATAGTAGCCCGACCTCAAGTCAATCTTCGAGAAGACACGAGCAGACTGAAGCTGATCAAAGAGATCATCAATCCTAGGCAAAGGATACCTATTCTTGATGGTCACTTGATTTAGCTTCTATAATCGATACCAACCTCAGGCTACCATCCTTCTTCCGGACAAACAAAACAGGTGACCCCCACGGAGAAAAGCTAGGACGAATATAGCCCTCTCCAACAACTCCTCAAGCTGCCTCTTCAACTCCCTCAACTCTGCTGGTGCCATACGGTACGGTGCCTGCGCAAAAGGTAAAGTGCCAGGAACAAAAACTACAGTAAACTCAATCTCTCTCTCTGGTGGAAGACCAGACAACTCTTCCGGAAAAACATCCGGAAACTCACACACTACAGGAATGTCCCCCACTCCCGAGGCAATCTGTCAAGAGTCACTGCAGAAACTAGGAAACCCTGACAACCAGAAGCAAGCAACCTCCCTGCCCTCAAAGCAGAAACTAAAAAGCGAGAAGTAAGAGGTACGATACCCTGAAAGTAGAACGCCGCTGCCCCAGCTATCCGCAAGTGCACCTCTTCTTCTGGCAATCCATCACTGCACCATACCGCTCTAACCAGTCCATACCCAAAATCACATCATAGTCATGTAATGCAAGGCAAATAGACGGGCTGACAACAACTGATCCTGCAAATGCACAGGTACCTCCTCGAGACAGTAGGACGTAAGGACAAAGTCCCCTGTCGGCAACTCTACTGCCAACTCAACAGACTCTCCCGAACTCAATCTCCAAGAGAGTCTAAAAAGTCCTCAGACACAAAAGAGTGAGAGGCACCGGAATCAAACAAGACTCTAGCTGCAGCTGCATAACCAAAAACTGAAACAGTACCTTCCACCAGGTGAGCTGCCTCCGCGTCTGCACGAGTCAAGTGGGTAACATGACCTCTACCTCTCGACCACCAGAACCTCGGTCTGCTGACGCTGCTGCACAGGTGCCTGCTGCTGCTGCTGCTGCTGCACTCGGGGCTGTGATGGGTCTGCTGCTGCGGCACACGAGGTAACAAAGGACAATCTTGCGCCAAGTGACCCATCTGGTCACACCGGTAACACTGCCCAGCAAAAGTACGTTGTACCTGCTGCGAAGGCTGACCTGTCGGCTGCTGAACACTCCCAACCGACTGCTGCCTTGCTCTGCCTGCCTCCTATCACGCCGAAACTTCCTCCGAGATCCTGACTTCGCCGGTCCCAGTAGAAGTGGACGCATAGGAAGTCGTAGTCCTGGGGTCATCTGCACACTACCCTGCTGCTGGCGAGGCTGAGAAGGAAACTACCTGCGTCTGAACCTCTGCACTCCGAGCACGAGTCCGCAAGGTGTCTGCCTCCAACGCTGCCGCTGTCTGATAGGCCGCATCCAAGTCTGTGACACGAGCAACTATCAGCGCCTGCCTGAGCTCTGGCCTCAAGCCCCTCACAAGCTGCTGAGTCCTCAGACCCCATCTCCCATAATCTGCGGAGCATAACGCCCTAACTCCACAAATCTGGCCCTGTACGGCACCACAGTAGAGTCCCTCTGCTGCAGGTCCAGAAACTGGTACAACCTCTCCGTCCGGACGTAAGTAGGACAGAAGGCTCTCTCAAAAGAAACAACAAACTCCTGCCACGGAATCTGTCTAAGTGGACGAGACTGAAAAGTAGTCTCCCACTCAGCGGACCACCAAGTCAACGCCTGCGCCTGCAACTGGTAACTGGCTAAAGCACTCGCTCCTCTGGAACACACTCCATGGAACGAAAAGTCCGCTCCACTGCATCTAACCATGCTCGCGCATACATGGATCAGGCTGGCCAAAAACTGAGGAGGCTGAAACTGCAAGAACTCCCTCAACACCCTCCCAGTACCACCCTGGGGTACGGCGCGTCACGGTGCTGAGCAACAAACTGAGCCATCCCCTCAAGAAATCGAGTCATGTCTAATCCCTGAGCTACCTGAGGTGGAGGTGGCGGCGGCGGAACAATACCACTATGTGCGTCCTGTGGCAAAGGCTGCGTCTGCTGAGGTGGCGGAGCATCTCCAACCTCTGACGAGTCGCCTGCTCGGCTACTCTCTAGGACGTCGCCTAGGCGCCATAGAACTACACACAGAACCAAAAATACACACATAAATACACTAACTACTCCGGGAACTGGCTACGATAGATAGCAAGCTACAGCTGCAGCTGTACTCTTTATACTCTGAGTTAACATGATGGGTATTTCTTATATATATCTCATCAGACCAGGCTCTGATACCAAACTGTAACGACCCAGAATCCGCATTACCAGTAACAACCAGTAACCCGAATTCTGACCCGCTAACCACGAGACAAGCTCGGAAGGGTAGGAAGTGAAAGTCCGAGGAGACTATATGTAAGAAGATACACACCATGCAAGCAAAGCAGTAAAATTCCACTATATGAACATATCATATACAATCTCAGAGTCTGAGACAAGTACAGAGTACAGAAGTACAACAAAAAGGTACTAACTCACTGCAGCTAGGGAGCACCAACACCGGAGTGGCTAGACTCGCCTGGAACGGGGAGTCGACAAAGACCCACCTGAAAGGGAAGGGAGTGAGTCTCAAGAAAGAGACCCAGTAGGGAAAAGTAACCCCACCGGCAACTAAACTAAAGTGCGGAAAGTAAAAACTGAAAGTAAGTACACGTCGCACCACAACACAAAACTGTAAACCACGCGGCTCAGTAATAACACACACTCACACACACAGCAAGTAGGACTCAGCTAGGGTCTGTGGCTCGGCGTCCCGTCACCACAGAGGCTCTCAACCCCAGCCACGTGTGCACACTACAGACGCTCTCTCTCGCGTCTGGTCCACGACCGATTTTTCCCCTACGCTTGACCCTAGCGGTAGAGAAGGGGCTCCACGGAGACCGGCTCAAAACCACCAAAAGGAGTACGCACAGGACAGAGTCGCACTCGATGTCCGGCTCACTAGCGGAGGACAACCACACGCTAGTCGTCTAGACGGAGTCGCACCCACGCCTAGGTAACACAACAGAAACGGGTACACAGTAACGCAACGCGCGTACAACAGACGGAACACACTCAACGTCTGAACCCCGTACAGTAGTAACACCTCGTGCCACAAAACAATTACTCTTATGCACAGGCGGAGTCACACTCTAAGCCTGGCCCACTTGTGCTATAGGGCGGACATCACATGTCAATCGCCTCTAATCACACAACTTAAGTCTGCTGGGACACAGAATATAAACGGCCACATCGATTGCGCCAATCAGAGATAAACGGCAGCCCCTATGCGTCAACAATACTAAACGGCAATCGACCTTGTCGTTTAAATCACCCCTGAAGATCTCAACGTCAACAGATGTGGACGGTTGATATCTTCAGTCCCCATACCCAGAACTGAACTGAATCAGTCCCAATGGGCAGAAACACTAAATAAACATAACTGATGGAGGGAAACACATCCTCTCATCAATCCACATTATCAGAAATCATAATTAGACAATCTAACACCTAGATTATCCAAACCACCCTCAATTCCGGCATGATATAACCCAAACCCTAAACCATAAAATGCATTCCAATTCACTTAATTGGGCATGCTAGTTTGCTGGGGAGGTTATAGGGGTTAAGTCCCTACCTCAGAACGCCTTAAGAATCCCCAAACAGCCACTAATCGCGCTGGATTCCCCGAAGACTCCGCGCGAATCGCACCAACCCACCGTTTCCCGCCCGATCTAGCAACGCCACACGATCCAGGGCCTTCCCACAAGCTCAAATCACTCAACAGAAACTGCAGGAATCAAGAAAGGCAAAGGTGGAAGAAGGGAGAGGAAAGGAGAAGAAGAAGCTCTGCTCTCGGGCTGCCCTATTTCAACAGGATGGGTTAGTCGACATCAACATCTCTGGCCGCAACTGAACCGCCACAGACTGACGTCCAGATCACATGTCGTTGAGTTCAACATCAGACGTCCAATCGCTGGACGCTGACTCAGACTCAACGGCAAGCCCTGGCCGTCAACCCCAAGTCAACACAATGGTCTTGTCGTCGACACACAGAACCACTACAGACCCAATAAGGATCCACTAAAGACCCGAGACCTTACAAATCGGTTCCAAGTCGCAGAAGTTGGAGAAGGGGAAGCGGGGTTTGGAGCAGGAGCCGTTGACGATGGCCCATGCCAAGAGCTTGACAAAAAGGCTTCCGTCGCGTGGATGCCGTCCCGCTCACGTAGTTCTAGGGATCGGCACAAGTTGCCGCCGTCATGTTCACCTCGTCGATCTGTTGTTCTCGCAGTAGACCCGATAGGAAATGTTGCCGAGAATAGCCGCAGTAGCAGAAGGAGGACGGCGAGGAAATCCGACTCCCACCACCATCTTCAGAAATAGAGAGAATGGCATGGGAAGGAGAAACACCGTTCACTTTTCACCGGGAACCAAAGGGGTAGGCAGCGCGGCGAGCAAGAAAGAGAAAAAGTTGGGTAAATAAATTCGGTGTATAACACGTGGCGACGAAAAGGAAAAAAGGAAGGCTACATATCTCAGTTTGGTGGGAAAACACAACACTCTGGTACTGCCATGTGTACTTCTAAGATTGAGTTTTATTATAATAGTATAGATAGTATAGACTGAGAGAATAAACGGCGCCCACACAGGGATAAAAGTGTACGGAAAGTAAAGAAAAGCCGCGATCGCCAGGTACTTTTACTAAAAGTACCAAAAGTAGGGACGGGTCTAGGGGATGTGTACCTTTTTGGACCCGTGGAAAGTAGCGGGATGTGTGTGCGGTGGGTCCTTCCTCCTCCTTCCACCGGCCGGCCGGCAAAGGAGATTTAGCCTGCAGTACCTGAAGAGGATGAGAATGGAAACGGATTAGGCGGACGTGTAGTAAATGAAAAAAGACAACGGAAGATAGCGGACGGGACGTAAAATGGCGCAGACGCACCTCCTAACTACGGGAATGAAAACCCCTAACTAGACAGGGGGGGGAGCATGCACGTGTGTGCGTGTGTGTTGTCTGGTGACCGGACAGGGGGAGAGAAAGGATGTGAGAGCCCGGGAACAGCGTGATGGATGGTGACGCCTCGTTGTGGAGCATACGGCGCGGATCGTCCTCCGGCTCCGGAACGGCAGCTTTTGGACGATAGGATCGTCCTACTAGGGCTCCCGGCGGATGTGGAACGGAATGGCAGGCAGGCGACGCGTTGGACGGGCAGGGCTTCGCCGCTCTGGTGGGGGTAAGGTCTCTCTCTCCTCATTGCTGCGCAGGGGTCTTGTATATATAGACTCACTGTTTTAAATCGCGTCCAACCCAGCAGATGCTTTTTAAGTAAAATTGCGGCCATGGGGGACGTCGCGATTCATTAGGTCACTCAACATACATAACAAAACACCTTGAAATATTTAAAGGTGACGCATGAAAGATGAGAATTACCCGCCATTCCCTATGACCTTGGAGGCCATCTGGATTCAGCTGCTTGACAGCAACTTGGATGGAAGCGAAGCCAGGCCTAACATTCTCATCGATGACCCATTTATAGACAACCCCAAACCCACCTTGCCCAAGTATCTTGTCCCGCCAGAAGTTCCTGGTGGCAACCAGCATCTCATTGTAGGAGAAGAGAATGAGGTTGTCATTCACGGCATGGACCGGAAGCTGCCATGGTTACTGAGCTCGGATTCCTCTCTCTACGACTCTTCCGAAGAGGATGCTGCGGAACGATTCCGGAGCTCGGATGCAACTCTCTGTAGCTTAATAGCAGAGGCTGCAGAAATATCATCTTTTTTTTTTTTTCAGCTGATGAACTCAAGAAGGGAAATAAGAAGAAGGAAATGTCGGAAGGGGGGAAAAATGGGGGAGGGGGGGAAAGAGGGGTGGAAAAATCGTCGCAGATATCAGCACTAAGGATGCACAACGGCAATCGCCCGTTGTTCATGCTACAATCTGGCTGCAAGACTCGAGGTTTTCCCACAGCATCATAACTTACTGTCTGGATGGATGGCAAGGCTTTGGGGCAACAGGTGGTACTGAAGACGAAAAAGGCAGCAAATTAAAGTACATATGAAGAAAGTCGTTATACCTCTTCTCCGTATTTGTCGTCGGGGACTCCGAAAGCCACGGCTTGGGCGACCTCCGGGTGCGACCACAACACCTCGTCGACCTCGATCAGTGATATTTTATCGCTAGCAATGTTCAGTAATCAGATAAGTGATGATGTTTATGGAATCAATGGGGGAAAAAAAAATTTTAGGAGTCTTCGGGAGATCAGTTACCTCCGCGGTTGATGAGCTCCTTGATACAGAGCGCCCGGGAGCGAAGCGGTGGCCTGAGCAAGCAAGGCAGAGCTTGGCGGCAGCAGCTTGGGTGGCGTGGTAGCTCTCGGTGTCGGTGAGGAGGAGCTTGGACTCGGAATCAGAGAGGTAGAACTCGAACTGAAGGGGAGTCTGCGACGGCGATGCACTTCGAGGGCGAGACTGCGACGGCGAGGGCAAGACTGCGACGGCGAGACTACGACGGCGAGGGTGAGAGCGAAGTTGCGAGGGTGAGGGGGACGGTGCGAGGGCGAGGGCTAGGCTGCGAGGGTGAGGGTGAGGCTGCGAGGGGAGACTGTGAGGGCGAGGGCGAGGGCGAGGTGAGGGGGGCGGTGCGAGGGCATGGGGGAAGGTGTGAGGCGCGAGGCTGCGAGGGCTAGGGGGACGTTGTGAGAGCGAGGGGAGGTAAGGCAGCGGCTCCCCACACGTCTTCATCGGGAAATGGCGGATTGACGTGGGAAGGCGAAACACCAGTAAACTTTTGACCGTGAAATGAAAGAGCAGACAGATCATTAATGTGGTAAAAGTGTAGACAATGCAGGGAGGAAAAAAGAAAATGAGGAAAAAAAATCTGAATGGGTAGGCATCGCAGCGGAGAAGAGAGAGAGAGAAGAGAGTACTATATATTTCAGTTTTGGCAGGATTTTGAAGAAGTCTGGTGATGACACGTGTACTTTTAAAACTGAGAATTATAAGTATAGTATAGATTTGATAATTTATTTAGTTTAATTTTGAATGATAAAACTTAATTAGGATAAATAGATGTTAAGTAAAGGGATAGATCTTATCCATGGAGGGGGATAATACTTCTCTAAAAAATCGTATATCTCATCTTTATATATGAATAAATGATGTTAAATTAAAGATAAAAGGGTGATAATATACAATACTCTATAGTATCATATCACGTCACGTTAAAAATTATCTCTCTTCATAATTATCTTTATTAAATCATTAAATCAAAAAAATATGAATAATCTATACATGAATAATTAATCTATCTCAATCCCCTTATCTGTTTATCAAAGAGGTCTGATCCGGAACGGATCTAGATATCATGTACTCCCGAGATGGACGACAAAAATAACTATATATAACGTGCATAATTATGGAAATTCATTCCAATGTTATATGTAAGTTTATGGAAAAGAGGGTTCGTTTCCATGAAAGCATGAGTTCAAAAATAACCTACCCAAGCAAATGAGTGCTTAAACACGTAGGCCTGCAATTAGTTGCGCTTCAAAAATATTAATTAGCAGCACATAGTGAAGGATGATATTAAGCACAAAAAGGCACATGATGAAGGGGGCTTTCAGCACCTGCAGCAAGACAACTTTTACACCAAAAACTAAGGACGTACATTAAGAATATTTCCTTACTCTAATTACTGTATTTTCTCTTGATACATTGTTGTAACCGTACATGTTAATATATATATATATATATATATATATTTGTAATTATTCCCACTTTCTTATGAATTATGGACAAATCCTAAAATCCAACTCACTAAGGACAGGGACGAAGGTCCAGACTTGAGCTTCTCGACGTACGTATAGTCTCTTCTCTTATCATTGTGCACCTTAGTTTGTCGGGGTGCATATTTAATATGATTTATGTTTATTATACTAGCATTAATCAAGGAAAACAGTATAATCTTATCTGAAAAAACACACACGAAGTCTTCATTTCTTCATGATTATCACTTAATGAACTCCCTTTTTCTTTCTTGATTCTGTATTTTCTTTGAGAGATTGTGAATGCTAAGACTTTCAGATTAGTTAAATATTTCATTTATGTATACCAAGTGTCTATGGGCTCTAATGTGCTCAGCACAGTCTTAGCCTTTTGAAAAGAGAGTAGAGGAGAGATATATGAAGGTAAGGCTCCAAAAGAATAGTTGTCCGATGTCGAAGGCCACACTTCCTTCTACCTTACCACTTTTATCAAAAGAAGGTTAACAGTCGTAAGTAGGCCAAGTGGAACCCATGTCAGCAAGACATAACTCATCTCATCACTTCTCTTCTCACACATAGGGGTGTAAACGAGCCGATACATTCGACGAGTAGTTCGAAACTCGACTCGATAAAAGCTCGGTCCGACTCGTTTATTTAATTAACGAGCCGAGCTTGAATAAAAAAAAAAGTTCGATTCATAAACGAGCCGAGTCTGAACACATGTGAGCTCGACTCGATTATACTCGTGAACAGCTCGTTTAAGAGCTCGTTAAGAGCTCGATTAAATACTCGTTAAGAGCTTGTCTAAATACTCGTTAACACTTCATTTAAATATTTCTTTAAATATAATAAGCATATATTGATATAAAAATATTTATTTGTTTTTATACAATTATTATTACAATATAAAATATTTTTTAGGACATAAATATCATAGACTAAATCCACAGTGTATATACACAAATTATGCAAATGAGGGTATATACACAGATCATGTAAATAGGGGCATGAACATAAAATTTAGTGTTGCAAGGTCCCCCAGCATATTAAGTATCTTCTTCCTCACGAGACCGACCTGCGTAGTAGGTGAGCCCCCTGGTGGGGCCGAGGGGCGCATTGTCGGCCACTGGCATCTCCGGCGACCACTGTGGACCATACGTTAGTGGTAGACGGTGCTCTCGGCGGCCGCAATACCGTCACCGACGGTGCAGAAAGGGGGCTCTAGGCGGTGTGTGAAGGGAAGTTACAGCACAACCCCTATCTTGTCGCGCACCAACCTCCTCCCTTGCGGTGTCTATCTATAATCTCATATTGCTTGTAACAAATTATGAATATATTTCAAATATTATATTAAAACAATTAAATTAAATAACTTATCAAAATTATTGAGATATGAGCTTGAAATAAGATAAATTTAGGTCTTATGAACGATCAATTTTTTACTTGTAGATTGGATTGGACTTACTTATATATACGAAATCGCAAATTCAATTAAGCTCGTGAAGATACTCGTTAAGGGCTCGAGCTCGAGAGTATTTAAACGAGCCGAGTTTGAACATGTATTTTCAATACTCGATATAGTTCGAGCTCGGCTCGAATTCGATTAAAAATTAACGAACAGAGTTTGAGCAGCATACTACTCAGCTCGACTCGGCTCGTTTACACCCCTACACACACAAACTCTTAATCTCCACTTTTGGATTGAGTTCGGCTAAACATCGGTTTGAACATCATAAGGTTGAATTCGATAACACTCTCTTGGGGTTGACTTTTTTGCGGGTCGAGCGTTGACGGCTAGTAGGCTTTTGTTCTTCCTCATCTCCATCGTCTAAGATTACAACTCAGATCCATTAGAGGCCGGCCTATCACATCCCGTACTTTATACCATCAAGATATTGCCTACCAGTCTCACAATTTTATCTTTCTTTTTTTACAATGATCAGCTCTAAAATGGAGATTTCTTGAGAAGTCACTCATCCAGTATTACTTTCTATTAAACTCGTTTAACTACAGATTTCTTTACAAAAATTAAACAGATATTTCAAAAGATGTCTTGTTGATATAAAACATAACTTAACTATACTTGTGAATGTTACACGGCCACACCATAAAATATTCCGGTTCGAATTGGTCTCATCACATTTCTCTTTGAAATGACTAAACTTTTGTGTACTGGACTAGACCGACAAAAAAAGTTAACTTGCTTACTTCGCTCTTTAGAATGACTGTATTTTGATAAAACAGATCAGGAAAGGTCGGTCTCCAACTCTTTTAAGAAATTTTTTTATTTTTAGAATATTATCTTAAGACTGAATTTTTATTTTTAATCAACATTTTTTTTAAAGAAAAAGTATAGTGTTCTACCTTCAACCAGTTGTTTTTTTGCCGAAATTATAAGGAGACCTCCACTCCCACAACAAAATAAGGCAAACCCCTTAACTCAGGACTTTTCTCATAGCTTTGTTCTATTCTCCTTTAGAGTGGTGGTTGATTTGAACATTAGAAGAGTTTATCTGAGACCACACCTTATCTCTTAAATCCTTTTTGCCTTGATGGGAAGTGGTGAGACAAATCAAAATATTTCTTGATTACCTTCCATATATATAGGGTTCTAAGAATACCAAGATCCTTGTAAAAAAAAAAAAAGAATACCAAGACCATAGGCCCTACATATCTCTGAGCATATAGAGATGAAGAAGATGAGCACATGAGGAAGACCAACCCCAGTTTTGGATGGAAGTCTTCATCATTCCACATGGCCTGACTTTTTCGTTCAATATTTAACCGATGCTCATGTAATTATATGAGTCACAAGCCATGGCTCGTTAGTTGTAATCAAATGGGAATTCCTGTCCCAAAATGAGAAACTATAAGACCCTATGTGTTAAGCTTTGGGTTTAAATTTTTAGCCCATCAACTTGAACTAATTGTATGCTCATTTAACCCTTGGTAAGTGGACTAAGCAATAGGAAATACCAAACCACCATCATCAAGAGTTTTCTTTTAAGGAAATCATACAGAGATAGTAGGACATAACAATGATCTAGATCTTTTGACCATTTTTTTTACTTTCACAAATATATTTATATTTATTTTATTCTTTTAGTGTTTTATCTAGATTCAATGCAAATAGTGATCTTGACTAATTAAGTAAAAAGGCTATGATTATTTTATGAAGTTTAAAATTTCTTCTTGGAGAGGTTCGATCTCGAATCTGCAGTAGATCATTGGGAGTTGGATGTATTTTACCCCTTAGTTGAAGAGAAGACTTACTTGGGAGCAAGTGTTATTTGTCCCTTTTTAAGGGAAGACCAAGATCTGCTTGGTGGCATAGTAATATCCCAACTATTTTTGGGAACTAGATATAGGGCTGAGGTGCATCTCAGTGTCGAACCAGGATAAAATCTATATGCCCTTTATGTGATTGCTTTAGTTTATTTCCACTGCACATTAACTAATAGTACTAATAGTCTTGCTTAATGTTTGTGTTTTTAGATCTCAAAAATATTTCAAATCCCCATTCATCCCCCCCCCCTCCTCTTTAGGCCATCTGGGCCAACAAATTAAGTTAGGCATGTCTGTTGCTTCTCCACCAAGCTAATTAAGGATCTTCTAGTTTAGGAGTTGGTTGGACGAGAAATACTCTTAGTTAGGTTGCTGGATTGTCCACCAGACTAAGGCCTACTAAGAAAGACACGGGATAGACCAAACTAGTATCATGTCATTGCGTATTCTGAGATATTTAGCTCGAGAGTTAACCTTTGGATCATGGGTTGTCCTTCCGATGTTGACGTCGAGGGAAGATGCCCTCCCCTTGGAGTCGGCATATCAGATGCTCTTTAGTGCTTCAAGGGGCCCTGTTGGTAACTAAACTTTCATCAGCGAGTCTTGTCTAGTTCCTAGGCTTTTGTCAGGTTACTTTTTCTTTCTCTTACGGTCATGGTCTAGTTCATATACTTTTCCTATTTCATATCTAGACTATCATCTACTAGGGCGAGCTAGATAACTAGGCCTTACAATTTGGGTTAGAGGGCTAAGATTCTTCCTCTCTGCTTCTTAATTTAAGTTTTGTTTTTCATTACAAGTTGATTTTTCCAAGGTCTGGCTGAGGCAGATATGAAAATGCTTGAAAAGCTCCAAGTCATGTGCATCATAGAGAAATTGCCTAGATCCTGGGAGGATTTTGGAATGTCCCTTAAACACCGTAAGGAGACTATTTCTCTTGATGACTTGATGAGGGCTATAGCTATAGAAGAGGAGCATAGAAAGGAGAAGCCTAGTATGCCTGTTGATGCAAGTGCAAACCTAGTAATGAGGCATAAGGGGAAAGAATTTAAGGGCAAAACCAAAGTTGATTTCACTTCACAGATGAACCCAAAGGAAAGATAAAGAAGAAGAAGGTACTTGAAGAGTGCTGGTCCTGTGGTCAAAAGGGTCATATGCGCAATGACTGTCCCAAAAGAAAGAAAAGTTACTGAATAAGACCCCCCAGACCGGTCAAAATCCAGCACAGGTCAATGTAGTGACTGCTGGACCCTCTTCTGCTGATGAGTATGTTACTCTTAATCCTCAACTATTTACTATTTTTGAACCAATGAATGTTGGTAGACACTGGGGCCAATGTACATTTGTGTGCTGACAGGTCTAACTTTGTGTCTTATCAGGCCTCCCATGATCGTTCTGTGACGATGGGAATGGGAGCACTGCTAGGGTGCTTGGAGTTGGACGAGTGGACCTGAAGTTCTCTTCAGGACGTGTTCTTTCTCTTTCCCTAGTGCACCATGTTCCTGGTGTTAGAAGGAACATTTTACTGGTTCTGTTTTAGTAAGAGAGGGTATTGTCACGTCCTAATAAATTAAACTATTTATCGAAGTGACAGAATATAACATACATACTGGAAAAGACACGATATCCATTCATAAAAGATAACCTCTAATGTCTACTTATATTACAAAAGTTTCCTCATTTAGATCTCATGAGGAACAAGTCAACAGAAACTTTTACATCACATTTACTATGCTAAACACTATAGAAAACCATCGTAATTAGCTCCTTGTAGGTTGGTAGTTCACTCAGCACACTATTCCCCTTAAACATTCGTTCCATCTGGATTACCTGAAAAAGAATTCTGTGAGCTAACTAGCTCAGTAGGATTCAAGTCTATAATCAAGGAGATCAAGATACAAGGTAAGTGACAAGAAGTTATACATGTAATCATGCTTTTGCAAACTAAACTGAGATTGCTATCTGACACTAGATAGCAAAGTTATGGAACAATGAACTCAAGATTCAAGGATTCATAGTAACATTCACGAATTGTATTGAACTCATATGAACACACAATAACATGAAATGATGACCAATCAAACACTTAATGATGCTATGCCAAACATCCACTAATCCTTTATCGTTCCGCGCGGCCACTTAAACGATTTGGGTGCTCCTCCCAGGACTAGACTAGCCCTTATTTGCCAAGCATAAACTCTTAGATTGAGTCCAAGACTCACAATTTGTCATCACCATACTCTTACCTTTGTAATGAATCAAGGAAGTACAAAGGTTTTACTCAAAGTCACTCAAGGTTTGCACAAGAGAATCAAGGACTTGATTCCGTCACTGATTTCAGAAATTAACAATTTCACGAGGACAATTTTGTTCGGAACTTGTAGAAATAACTCAAAGTGACAAGAAGGTTAACTTGACTGGTTTAAATGGTTGTTTTGGTAGTAAAATACATAATCTAAAGGTATACTAACAAGTAGAACAAAAGAGTATGATTTTCATGAAAGAACGGGTCAAAACAAGGCTAGAAAGGTTCAGTCATGATCTGTCGACAGGCCTTGGTCTGCTGTCGACAGGGGCTGCACTGCCAGAGCTGGGTTTTCAGCTCTGTGTGTATCTGTCGACAGATAGCATGCATCTGTCGACAGATGCACTCAGGCTGAAAGTTCTGGGTTCTGGCCAGGGGGTTTCCTGTCGACAGGCAGACCTTCGTCTGTCGACAGGGGCTGAGTAAACTGACTGAAGGCTATTCCATTCAACCTCCAATGGTTCTATAAAGTTACTCTAATGTTCCTAACATGATTTGGACCCTATACAAGTGTGGTTTCAAATATAAAACTCATGGTAACATGATCTGAAAACTGAAGATCATGGACTTAATTTACAAGGGTGTTCTAGCTAAAAGTGAACTCAAAGGGATAATTGGGAGTACTACTTCTTAGAACTCTTTCTCCCCATCTATCTATGTGAGTCTTATATGAAATGAACCAACTAATGAGTCTTTCCACCTCAACACTTAAGTTAGCTAAAAGTAGAAAATCATTGAGGTTCTATCTAATCTACACAATAGATTCAACACTTCTAAATCATTCAAACGAATCAGAGCTAGTCATGTGATTACTATTGACTTAAGAATCAGTAAGACATGATGTAAGGTTGATTTCTTATCATGTACATAATTTCTAAACCTTGACAACAATATGTTCAATATCAACTTTTCAGATTTCACAATGGTCTGGAAGAATGGCATGCTTAAGGTTCTTCATACCACTAACCAGAGGATCCAAGGAAAGTAGTAGGAGAACTTGGAAAAGTCAAGAGAAGATCCTACCTTGTTGAAGTGAGAATGAGATCCTTGACTCAGAAATCCAGAAAATTATAGAAGGACAATTGCACACTGATCGTAGAACAAACTCCACAGCAATCCTCTGAGAGAATGAACCAGAGCTGTCGTGGAAGCCCTTCCAAGAAGAGTTGGCACTCACTCAACAGCCTAACAGTGGAGTATCCTCTGCTGCACACACAACACCTGCTAGAGTGGAGAAAGGTGTATACGAAGGTTGTGGGAGGGTTTTTATAGAACCAAACTGGTTACATGCACATGAACACGTAAGGGGGGTAGGTGTTAAGGTAGAATCCTTTTTACCTCACTTGGACACCTAGCCCATGCAAGATGAGAGAGTTACACATGGTAACTGAGGTGTTACCATGTTTCCTCAAGTGTTGCCTTCATCTAAAGCCTCCACGTACCCCTATACAATTAACCCAGAAAACCCATTACGTAAATCTCCATATTCAACTGGCCATTTGTCTTTAAATAACCTATCCAAATCACATCTGATTGCCATGAAATTTTAACCATAGACTAATATGGTTGTTTTACTAATTGTGGTGATTTTTAATAAATTTTTAGATTTTATTTTGCAATAGGTGAAAAATCATCCGAAAAATGGTCGCGTCGATTGTACGTTGAAATCCGTACGTCGAAAAATTCATGTAATTACATAATAAATTTCTCCACATTTTTCTGGAAATTATGATGTTCTCGGATTTTTATTTCGATGTCGTTTCCAGATCGCCCTGTGGAGGCACGCATTTCGATGCACGTCACTGGGGTAATGTTCATTATCCCTAACTATGTCTATCATCTAATTATCACATTTTAATAATAACCCTAAGGTATTTTAACTCAATTACTTCTATTTTCTCATCTTTTAAATTTCTGGGGCGTTACAACTCTCCCCTACTAAAAAAATTTGGTCCTCCAAATTTAATAACATAAAGATCGTTATACTAACCTGAAAATAATTCTGGATATCTCGTCTTAATGGTATCTTCTAGTTCCCATGTGGCCTCCTCTTGTCCTCGCCTGCTCCATTGAATCTTCAATAAGGGAACTTCCTTTTTCGAAGTTGCTTTATTTTTCGATCAAGGATTGCACCGGTCTTTCCTCATATGCCAGATTTTCTTGTATCCCCAGATTTTGGTATTCAATAATATGTTCCGGATCATACACATATTTCCTCAACATTGACACATGAAAACATCATGTACGTTAGATAATTGTGGTGGAAGTGCCAGTTGGTACGTCATTTCCCCAACTCTTTTCAGTATTTCAAACGGTCCAATATATCTTGGACTTAATTTCCCTTAATACCAAATCTTTTGATTCCTCTCCGGGTGATACTTTAAGAAACACATGTTCTCCTGCTTGGAATTCTAGTTCTCTTCTTCTTTGATCAGCATAGCTTTTCTGGCGATCTTGAGCAGCTTTCATCCGATCTCGTACCAACTTAATAATTTCTGTTGTTTCTTGAATCATTTCGGGTCCAAGAATATGTGATTCCTTCAGTTCCACCCAACACAATGGTGATCTACATTGCCTGCCATACAAGGCTTCAAATGGTGCCATTTGAATAGTTGACTGGTAGCTATTATTGTAGGCAAACTCCATTATTGCTAAATGAGTATTCCAGTCGTTTCCAAACTCCAATATGCAGGCACGACACATATCTTCAATGATGATTTACTCGTTCTGTCTGTCCGTCGGTTTGAGGATGAAAAGCAGTACTAAACTTTAATTAGTCCCCATGCATCTTGTAATTCTCTCCAAAAATGTGAAGTAAATCTTGCATCTCTGTCAGAAATTATGTCTTTTGGAATCCCATGCAATCGGACAATTCTTTCATGTATAGGCTGCTAGAATATTGACGGACCATCTTGTTTTGATTGCCAAGAAATGGGCTGATTTAGTAAGGCGATCAATAATTACCCATATTGCATCGAATCCACTTCGTGTCTTGGTAGTCCGACAATGAAATCCATACCAATGCTATCCCATTTCCATTCCGGTACTTCAAGTGGTTTCAACTTTCCTGCCGGTTTCTGGTGTTCGGCTTTAACCTTCTGACAGGTTAAACATCTTGCTACAAAATCCACAATATCCTTTTTCATGTTACACCACCAAAAATGCTTTTTCAGATCTTGATACATCTTGACAACTCCTGGGTGAATCGTATAATGTGATCGATGAGCTTCTTCCAAGATTTGCTTCTTGATTTCAGATTATCTGGTACACATAATCTGTTTCGAAACCGAAGATTTCCATGCTCATCTTCATTAAAATCAGATCTGAAAGCCAATTTTTCTCTAGTTTCTGTCAACATAGGATCATTGTTCTGTTGTTCTCTAATTTGCTTTAGCAAATCTGATTGCACCATCATGTTATCAATTACAACTCTTGTTTCTTGCAGTTTAGTCTTTAAGCTCAATGTAGAAAACTCTTCTAACAACTTCCATTCCTTTACTTGCAATTGACATACCTTGGTTACAGGATTTCTACTGAGTGCATCGGCCACAGTGTTACCTTTCCCTGGATGATATTCTATTTTGAAGTCATAATCTTTGATATACTCCATCCATCTTCTTTGTCTCATATTCAATTCTTTCTGAGAGAACAAATATTTGAGACTCTTGTGATCGGAGTACACTATAAATTGGTTGTCATACAAATAGTCTCCAGAGTTTAAGAGCAAAAACTACTGCGGCTAATTCCAAATCATGTACTGGGTAATTCTTCTCATGAGTTTTCATTGCCTAGAGGCATAAGCAATAACCCTTCCTTCCTGCATCAATACACATCCCAGTCCAATACCCGAGGCATCAGTGTAGACTTCAAATATTTTTCCTTCTACTGGCAAGGCTAAATTGGTGCGGTGGATAAACATTCCTTTAACAGTTGAAAGGCTTGTTCACAACTTTCATTCCATATAAATGCAGTTCCTTTTCTAGTTAGCTGTGTAAGTGGTGAAGCAATTCTAGAAAAATCCTTGACAAATCGCCGGTAGTAACTGGCCATGCCTAAAAAGCTTCGTACTTCCGTAAGATTCTTAGGTTGTTCCCATTTCTGTATAGTTTCTACTTTTGATGAGTCCACCGATAATCCTTCTTCAGAAATGATATGCCTAGGAACATTACTTGTTTCAACCAAACTCACATTTACTGAACTTCGCATATAATTTGTGATCCCGTAATAATTGTAAAGTAATTCGCAAATGTTCTTCATGCTCTTCTATACTCTTAGAGTAGATCATATATCATCTATAAATACAACCACAAATTGATCTAAATAAGATCTGAACACATCATTCATCAGCGCATAAATGCAGCAGGTGCATTTGTCAATCCGAATGGCATTACTACAAATTCGTAGTGTCCATACCGTGTTCTAAAAGCCGTTTTATGGATATCCTGCTCCTGAATTCTTAGTTGGTGGTATCCAGATCTTAAATCAATCTTGGAGAAATAATGTGCTCCAGACAGTTGATCGAATAGATCATCAATTCTTGGAAGTGGATACTTGTTCTTTATAGTCAATTGATTCAACTGTCGGTAATCTATGCATAATCTCATAGATCCATCCTTCTCTTCACAAATAATACTGGAGCACCCCAAGGTGAAGTACTTGGTCGAATAAACCCTTTTTCTATCAATTCTAATAACTGCCTCTTTAACTCTTTCAACTCTTCCATGGACATTCTGTATGGTGTTCTCGAAATGGTGTAGCTCCCGGTACCAATTCAATTGAGAAATTTACTTCTCTGCTAGGTGGTAAACCAACAAGTTCTTCGGGAAATACATCAGAAATTCCTTTACCACTGGAATACTTTCCAATCCTGAGATATTCTGATTTATCACGGTTACAGAAACTAAATATCCTTGACAACCTTTTTGTACCAATTTACATGCTTTCACCGCTGAGATATAGGTATTTTCTTTGTGCGAGGTTCATCAAAATTATGGGAGTAATTTCCTTTCCTAGAAAGGTTACTTGCTTTAGTTGACAATCCAAATTGCATGATACTTAGATAGCCAATCAATCCCAAGGATCACATCATAATCCCACATTTCAAGACAATTAGATCACCAGGCAAATTATGGTCCTTGACTAAGATTTGACTATTAGGGTAATATTCCTTAAGTTTCTTACCCTCACTTAAAGGTGTTGCAACCTCAAGTTGCGTGAGAAGTGGAACTGATTGCACTTCCAAAGACTTAGCAAACTCATAACTGATAAAAGAATGTGTTGCTCCTGAATCAAATAATACATATGCAGGTCTTGAGTTTACTAGTAATGTACCTTCTATCAGTCCGCCTTCTGGTGGATATTCTGATTCCACTTCCTGCACGGCTTGTATCTACCTGCTTTGCTCGAACATTTGAATTTGTTGGCGCATTTTTAATCATAGGACAATCCAGAATTCGATGTTGAGTGCTTCCACATTTCAGACATGCACCCAATCTACGCCAACAGTTTTCAGTCTTATGACCACTACGGTGACAATGCTTACATATCTTTGTTTGCAACCGGAGCCTTCCCTGCCTTCTTATTTGCTTGCTGAACTTTTGGGGCATTCCCCGCCTCGAACTTCCTCTTACGGTCCGAGGATCCTTCCCCAGACTTTCCCCTGATCTTATCCACAGTATCATTAGCAGCTTCTAGTGCTAAGGCCCTTTTAACCATTTCTGAATATGAGGTAATCAAATGAGGAGTTAGCTGCATAATGAAAACGGGACGCAATCCATTCATAACCTTCTGGCTTTCAATTTTCTGTCGATATCAAATGAGGGGCATACTTTGACAATCGGGCAAACTGAGCTTCATATTCCGATACAGACATTCTGAGTTGTTTTAAATTAGCAAACTCATTAGCTTTCCTTTCTTGAACTACCTCAGAAAAATATTGATCATTAAACAACTCAACAAATTCTTCCCAATCAACTTGCTTTGGATCTTCCAAAGTAGACTCCACAGTTCCCACCATGCTCGTGCGTCACGATCTAACTGAAATGTTGCTAAACGTATCTTCTCTTCTTCAGTACATCGAATTACATTAAAGATTTTCCATACCCTTCAGCCAATTCTCCGCCTCATCTGGGTCGGTACTTCCTGCAAATCTTGGAGGATCCAAACTTCGAAAATCCTTAAAGAGACTTGCTCCATTATGACTATTACTCTTAGCTACATTTCTCATTACTCGCGTCAAATCATGCATTGAATTCTCCATTCTTTTCCAGTTGGCATCCCCACCATCCATGACAAGATTTGATAAAAATCTGAAACATCCAATAGAATACATTAATTTCACAATCCATCCACTAGCATTCATCACATAAACATGTTGCAAATCCATAGAATGCACCACTTCATTCATTGATCGATATTTACATCAAAATGTACATTCATGATTAGCAACTAAAACTAATACCGTCTTCTACTTCCCACCTTTCCACATTACAAAACATACTCCTTAAGCCTCTCACTCCCCATACACTTGGGAGTTATGTACATACAACCATCATTTATACAAAAAGAGAGGTTACAAAAGATGAGTGGTTTAAGTCTTCTCCTAGTTTCGGGTCAAATCTATGACAACTTCAGCAGGTTGCGGCTGCTGAACTTCATCAGCTCCGTGGTATAGCTCCCTTGCCGCATCCGTCATGGCTTCCCAATATCCCTCAAACTGGTGGAGCAACATGTCTTGCCCCAGCTGGAGACTGTCCAACCTATACATGACTTGGGTCATTACATCTAGTGCGGCACTAGGATTTCCAGCAAGAAATGCACCCGCGGTCAAGTTAAGCACCTCTTCCTTGATCTGGACATGGGCTTCACGTTGGGTTTGAGCATGTAGCTCTATATCCTGACGGAGCATCTCCAAGGCTGCTATCAACCTTTGCTGAGCACTCATGTCCATTCTGAAATAATTAATAGGTTAAGCATTTACATGATTAACAAAATCATGCTAACTAATCCCATGTTTCTACCCCATCTCACTGATTTTCCCTAGGTTATCGAACTAAGGCTCTGATACCAATTAATCTGTCACGTCCTAATAAATTAAACTATTTATCGGAAGTGACAGAATATAACATACATACACGGAAAAGACACGATATCCATTCATAAAAGATAACCTCATAAGTGTCTTATTACAAAAGTTTCCTCATTTAGATCTCATGAGGAACAAGTCAACAGAAACTTATACATCACATTTACTATGCTAAACACTATAGAAAACCATCGTAATTAGCTCCTTGTAGGTTGGTAGTTCACTCAGCACACTATTCCCCTTAAACATTCGTTCCATCTGGATTACCTGAAAAATAGAATTCTGTGAGCTAACTAGCTCAGTAGGATTCAAGTCTATAATCAAGGAGATCAAGATACAAGGTAAGTGACAAGAAGTTATACATGTAATCATGCTTTTGCAAACTAAACTGAGATTGCTATCTGACACTAGATAGCAAAGTTATGGAACAATGAACTCAAGATTCAAGGATTCATAGTAACATTCACGAATTGTATTAAACTCATATGAACACACAATAACATGAAATGATGACCAATCAAACACTTAATGATGCTATGCCAAACATCCACTAATCCTTTATCGTTCCGCGCGGCCACTTAAACGAATTTGGGTGCTCCTCCCAGGACTAGACTAGCCCTTATTTGCCAAGCATAAACTCTTAGATTGAGTCCAAGACTCACAATTTGTCATCACCATACTCTTACCTTTGTAATGAATCAAGGAAGTACAAAGGTTTTACTCAAAGTCACTCAAGGTTTGCACAGAGAATCAAAGGACTTGATTCCGTCACTGATTTCAGAAATTAACAATTTCACGAGGACAATTTTGTTCGGAACTTGTAGAAATAACTCAAAGTGACAAGAAGGTTAACTTGACTGGTTTAAATGGTTGTTTTGGTAGTAAAATACATAATCTAAAGGTATACTAACAAGTAGAACAAAAGAGTATGATTTTCATGAAAGAACGGGGTCAAAACAAGGCTAGAAACAAGGTTTGGTCATGATCTGTCGACAGGCCTTGGTCTGCTGTCGACAGGGGCTGCACTGCCAGAGCTGGGTTTTCAGCTCTGTGTGTATCTGTCGACAGCCAGCATGGATCTGTCGACAGATGCACTCAGGCTGAAAGTTCTGGGTTCTGGCCAGGGGTTCCTGTCGACAGGCAGACCTTCGTCTGTCGACAGGGGCTGTGTAAACTGTCTGAAGGCTATTCCATTCAACCTCCAATGGTTCTATAAAGTTACTCTAATGATCCTAACATGATGATTTGGACCCTAAACAAGTGTGGTTTCAAATATAAAACTCATGGTAACATGATCTGAAAACTGAAGATCATGGGACTTAATTTACAAGGGTGTTCTAGCTAAAAGTGAACTCAAAGAGGATAATTGGGAGTACTACTTCTTAGAACTCTTTTCTCCTCATCTATCTATGTGAGTCTTATATGAATTGAACCAACTAATGAGTCTTTTCATACCTCAACACATTAAGTTAGCTAAAAGTAGAAAATCATTGAGGTTCTATCTAATCTACACAATAGAAGCAACACTCTAAATTCATTGAACGAATTGAGCTAGTATCATGTGATACTATTGACTTAAGAATCAGTAAGACATGATGTAAGGTTGATTTCTATCATGTACATGATTCCTAAACCTTGAACAATAGGTTCAATATCAACTTTTCAGATTTCACAATGGTCTGGAAGAATGGCATGCTAAGGTTCTTCATACCACTAACCAGAGGATCCAAGGAAAGTAGTAGGAGAACTTGGAAAAGTCAAGAGAAGAATCCTACCTTGTTGAAGTGAGAATGAGATCCTTGTCAGAAATCCACAGAAATATAGAAGGACAATTGCACACTTGCACGTAGAACAAACTCCACAGCAATCCTTCTGAGAGATGAAACCAGAACTGTCGTGGAAGCCCTCCAAGAAGAGTTGGCACTCAATCAACAGCCTAACAGTGGAGTATCCTCTGCTGCAACACACATACACCTGCTAGAGTGGAGAAAGGTGTATACGAAGGTTGTGGGAGGGTTTTTTAGAACCAAACTGGTTACATGCACATGACACGTAAGGGGGGGTAGGTTAAGGTAAGAATCCTTTTACCTCACTTGGACACCTAGCCCATGCAAGATGAGGAGTTACACATGGTAACTGAGGTGTTACCATGTTTCCTCAAGTGTTGGCTTCATCTAAAGCTCCACGTACCCCCATACAATTAACCAGAAAAACCCATTACGTAAATCTCCAATAATTCAACTGGCCATTTGTTCTTAAATAAACCTATCCAAATCATATCTGATTGCCATGAAATTTTAACCATAGACTAATATGGTTGTTTTACTAATTGTGGTGATTTTTAATAAATTTTTAGATTTTATTTTGCAATAGGTGAAAAATCATCCGAAAAATGGTCGCGTCGATTGTACGTTGAAATCCGTACGTCGAAAAATTCATGTAATTACATAATAATTTCTCCACATTTTTCTGGAAATTATGATGTTCTCGATTTTTATTTCGATGTCGTTTCCAGAATCGCCCTGTGGAGGCACGCATTTCGATGCACGTCACTGGGGTAATGTTCATTATCCCTAACTATGTCTATCATCTAATTATCACATTTTATAATAACCCTAAGGTATTTTAACTCAATTACTTCTATTTTCTTATCTTTTAATTTCTGGGGCGTTACAGTTATGAACTTAACTTTAAATGTAATAAAGTTGTGATACTCTATTTGAAGTCTTTTATTGGTAAAGACTATCTTTCTAATGGATTGTTTAAAATTTATGTGGATCATGTGTTGAACAGAAATTTAGATGTTGTTGCTTCTAGTTCTGTTGCTTATAATGTTATAGATTCATCTAACTTATGGCATGGACGTTTAGGTCATCTTAATTTCAATTCTTTGAAACGCATGATGAACCTGAAATTAATTCCTGAGCACACTATTGATAAACAAAGAAATGTGACATCTATGTACAGGCCAAACTACCTAGAAAACCTTTTCATTCTGTAGTTAGAGATTCAGAGATTCTGGATCTGGTGCATTCAGATATTTGTGAGTTTAATGGTGTGCTAACCAGGGATCATAAGAATATTTTATTACCTTTATAGATGACTGTAGTAGATACTGTTATGTGTATCTGCTCAAGTCTAAAGATGAGGCTTTACAAAAGTTTATCATCTTTAAGAAGGAAGTAGAAACACAAACCAGTCGGTTCTTAAGAGGTTGAGGTCTAATAGAGGAGGAGAGTATACTTCTAGTTTGTTTGTGGAATTTTGCCAAGAACATGACATTGTTCATGAAACAACTGCCCCATACTCTCCTCAGTCTAATGGATAGCAGAAAGGAAGAACCGTGTATTCATTGACATGGTCAACTCTCTCCTGCAGAGTTCGGGACTACCTAAGTATATGTGGGGGGAAGCATTGAATACAGCTTGTCTTATTCTGAATCATGTTCCCCTAAAACATAAGATAGCAGTCCAATTGAACTTTGAAGAAGTAGGAAACCTAGTTTGAAATTTCTTAAAGTGTGGGGGTGCCTGGCAAAGGTACTTGTCCCTGAGCACAAGAGAAAGAAACTGGGACCTAAGACAGTTGATGTTGTTTTCCTAGGCTATGCTGAAAACAGCTATGCATACAGGTTTCTGGTTATTAAATCAGAAATTCTTGGCATAGATGTTAACACCATAGTCGAGCTTCGTGATGCTACGTTCTTCGAAGATGTCTTTCCCATGAAGGCTGGTTTACCTCAACATCTGTCTTCTGAGACTGTAGCCTCTACATCTGATTCTATTCCAGAACATGTGGAAAGAATGACAAATGTGGGGGCTGATGCATCCAAAGTTTCTTCTGATTCCAGTGATCAAGAAGAAGTTGAACCAAGGAGAAGTAGAGACAAAAGGTTGCTAAGGATTTTGGAAGTGAGTTTGTCACTTACCAGATCACTGGTGACCCCCCAACCTTTCGAGATGCCATGGCTTCATCCGAAGCAAGGCATTGGAAGGATGCCATTAAGAGTGAGATGGACTCCATTCTTGCTAATGGTACTTGGGAGTTAGTTGATCCTCCTCTGGTTCAAAGTCCATTGGATGCAAATGGGTCTTTAAGAAGAAGCTTAAACCCGATGGAACTATTGAAAAGTATAAAGCCAGACTTGTTGCCAGGGTTTCAAACAATTAGAGGGAATAGACTATTTTGATACTTATTCCCCTGTCACTAGGATGACCACAATCCGAGTGCTTATAGCATTGGCCTCCATATATAATCTAAAAGTCCATTAGATGGATGTCAAGACTGCCTTTCTTAATGGTGATCTTGATGAAGAGATTTATATGGATCAGCCTGAAGGATTTGTGGCTCCAAGTAGTGAAAAGAAAGTTTGCAGACTTGTCAAGTCTCTGTATGGTTTGAAATAAGCACCTAAACAGTGGCATCAAAAATTTGATATGACTATCATATCTTTTGGCTTTATAGTCAATGAGTTCGATAAATGTGTTTATTACAAGGTTAAGGGTGATGAATGTATAATTCTATGTCTATATGTAGATGATATCTTGCTGTTTGGCAACACTTTGGGAATAGTAAATGAGACTAAGTCATTCTTAAATAACAGTTTTGAAATGAAGGACATGGGTGAGGCAAATGTAATTCTGGGGCTGACACTTACTAGATCAGCTGATGGAATAGCAATTTCTCAATCTCACTATGTTGAGAAAGTTTTACAGAAATTTGGCTATGAGAATTGCAAGTCAGTCTGTACACCTTATGATCCTTCTAGAATTTTCTGCAAGAATAAGAGTGGTACTCCTGTGTCTCAATTACGATATTCTCAGGTTATAGGAAGCTTGATGTATCTAGCTAATTGTACTAGGCCTGACATTTCATATGCAGTGTCTAAACTTAGTAGATACACAAGCTGTCCTGACCAAACTCACTGGGATGGGCTAGATAAGGTTTTGAGGTACCTAAAAGGTACTATTACCCTAGGCTTGCATTTTGGGAGATTCCCTGCTGTCCTGGAAGGATTTAGTGATGCAAGCTGGATAGCTGAAAACTCAGGGAGTAATGGTGTTTCAGGGTATGTCTTTACTCTGGCAGGTGGTGTAGTCACCTGGAGGTCTTCTAAACAGACCATCTTATCTCGATCTACTTTTGAGGCTGAGTTGTGTGCTTTGAATACCACTGGGTTGGAGGCTGAGTGGATTAGGGGTCTTCTTTCAGAACTTCCTCTAATGAGTAAGCCTACTCCTGCGATCTCTGTGCATTGTGATAATATGACCACAATTGAAAAGGTCAAGAGTTCAAAGTACAACCAAAAGGAAAGGAGACACATCCAAATCAGACTGAGATCTGTAAAGGATTTAGTGTCTCAGGGAGTGATCCCTGTAGATTTTATTGGTACCAATGACAATTTAGCTGATCCTTTGACTAAGGACTTGATAAAAAGAAAGTCCAGAAATTCAAGTTGGGGATGGGACTGAAACCCATAATTTATTCTCCTGCAGAGGCAACCCAACCTATCTGAGTGGAGACCCCACAAAATAGGTTCAATGTGGTAACAACAATCTGCTGAGAGAATTTGGAGGCACTTATTATTTTGATACATTGTATCTGTGTCTATCCCCTGATAACCTGACCAAGTGCCTGAAACTGTTGTATAGGAAGAGTTTGGATCAACTTTGAGAAAAGTAAAAATCGCAAAAATCAATTTTACTTTTCTTCTTGTCATCTGTGCCGCTTCCTGCTCGCAGTGTTCTTCTGACATTGAACAGGTTGAAATGACCAAAAAAAAGTCACGCAAGACACAAAAGTTACCTGGAATCCGCAAAAGCGGCTCCTCAGCCGCTTCCACCCCAGCCCAGTAAAAAAAAACCCTGTGTCTATCTCTCTCACCTTTTTAAAAGCCGAGGTCCACAAACTCCCAAAACAGCTAGGAGCATTTGTTTCTGCTTCGGAGGTGTCAGAGTTTTTGCAGGCCCAAAAGCAGCTCAATCCTTCGTCCCAAACACTACCTTAGTCGAGAAACCAACACAAAATCAACATTTATCACAGTGAGACATAAACGATTATCTAAATACAATTAATTAAATGTACATTGTGGCATAAGGAAAATGGAACTTAGTCAATCAAAGGTAAATCAGTTATAGGAAATGTAATTGATTATAGGTAACCTAATCGGTTCACGAAAACAACATGTCACATAATATAATCAATTAATAAATACTTAGCCACATAAACCTTGTGATATGTTATCTATACATACATATTTGAGTGAAAGTATAACAATTTACACATTTGCCTACTAGAATTATCTTATGAACGTGCCACCATCATATTCATGATGCCAAACAGATAATTAAGTAGATAGATTCATCAGATATGTATCCAACTATGATATTAAGATTAAAAATAGAAACATATGCCTTACACCTAAGTATTTAATGCCAAGACCTTAGCCAACTGTGCGGCGTCCAGAACTAGTTATTCCACCATCCATTAAGTTTTACCCCAATTTCTGAATTTTTTCTGCATACCTTTCGAGCCAGATTTGAGGCCTCCACATATACTCGAAAGAAAATTCACTTTTTCTAAAGATGACATTGTTCATATATTTTTTTTTCATAGAGATGCATCAATAATTTCATAGTGTATGACATAAGTAGATTCAAAACAAATTTTAAGCGAATTCAGAATATATTTTTTATTCAATCAAACATATAATTTCATAAAAATAAATACTTAATATTCACAGTAATATACATAAAACCCTCAAGTTTATGTAAAACATATCATAAATTTGACGTAGAATTTAATCCATGCAAAACAATAAGATTTTATGCATCATATATACTTGTATCCTTATCTTATCATGCCGTTTTAGAAGACAGAACATAGCAAAAACATGCAATAGAGATTTCTGCAAACCATTCTATCTTAATTCCTCAGCAAAAATGCTCCAAAATCACCCAAAGTTGACGCCGACACCATGGTATGTTTCCCCAGAATCCTTCCTACTGTAGCCAGTAGTTACTCCTGCAGCATCCAAAACTTAATTAGTAACCTCCTCTTTGGCCTTTTCATAAAGACTCCTAATTAACAACGTAATCTCTTTATATTTATATAGGGAACCTTAAACCACCTTAATTGGTTATCGAATTCTACTAAAATTTGAGTTGTAATAGGAAGTTAAATTCGAAATCAAAAACCCTTCTCACAAAATAACTCGAATTAGGCAACTAAACTTTTGTTTGGCAATGGATTGGGGTTAGAGATAACTCTAACATATGACTAAATTAAGTTATGCAAGGTTAACTCATTTTTTAATTTGTTTTCTTGTGTGTTAATCTAGTTTAACTACAGTAAGTTAACTTACTTTCTCTTGATTACTTTGGTAAGGTAAAGTGAGTTAATTCATTGTTAACTTATTTTCATATCAAAAAGTGACTTGAAAAGATTAACTTACTTTCTCTTGATTACTTTGGTAAGGTAAAGTGAGTTAATTCATTGTTAACTTATTTTCATATCAAAAAGTGACTTGAAAAGAAAACGTAATAATTAATGTTGTGTTGGGAAAAGAAAAAGTAGCAATTAATATTTTGTATTGCGGGGTAAAAATGTAGTTAACTCGATAGATTAACTCACATCTGACCCCCCTTTAATCTAACCCACTTGAGTTAACTTTGTAAATTTTCCAAACTATTTTTTGAGTTAGTTTTGAGTTAACTCTGAGTTAACTTTAGTCTAACCCATTACCAAAGAGAGGCAAAGCTCCTAACTCTACCCTGACATGTATGATCAAGTGTTTCCGACACTAGCTAACCTTCATGCTGCACATGGGATTCTTAATCTCAATGGGATTATTTTTAACCAAATATATATTATTATTATTATTATCTTATTCAGCATGTTCAAATCTAAAATAACATAATTTAATTATTTAAATTGCTAGTCGCTACAATATTACCTCTTAAACTATTTTTTTATTTTTAGGAGTTTCATTTATTTATTTATTACAAACAACATATTATTATTTTAAAATATCATATGGTATGCGAATTTAGATAGTGACTTTAATTATTTATTCAAAAATAATATTGAAATGTTTGATAAATTAATGGCTGATAGTTGTTTTGTTTATATGTGAAATAAAAGTCACTTTCTTATTATCCGTGTAGATAAGGGGCTATATCAAACCCAAACAAATTATAGTCATAACAAAATAGAATGATCCCCTGGGACATGGAACCCTAGACTAGCCCCCTTATCTGCCAAACAAATTAGTCAAAATAGAATGATCCAGTGAGACAAGGAATCCGAGTCACTGATAATTAGATAATTTATTTACGAATAAAATATTCATGAATATATATCTTTAATTATAAGATTTTTTATTTGACATGTAAAATTATCATAATTGATATTTTTATCAGACTTGAGAAGGTGAAATTGTTTATCACGATTTATCAACATTCATTAGAGATAAATTTTGGGATGTTTTCAAATAAATTATTGATAAAAGTAAATTTGTAAAAAAATTATTCCTCAAATTATATTAGTAGGCATACACTTATCTAAAATTAAATAATACAAATATATCATCGCGATGGCTACACGATGACATATATTACAAAAAGCCTTTAGTGCAAATTTGTCATTTACTATTTGATCTTAGACAAGAGTATGTTTACTAATACGTTTTCACTAATATATTTTTAGGAATAATTTTTTGTAAATTCACTTCTAACAATTATTTGCAAAAATCTTATAAATTTTTTATCGCATCCACTCTTCAGAAACTAATTTATGTGAAGCTATGTTATATCCGCATGTATATATATTCTGCTTAGTTGCATTGAACGTTATTAATATGTTCCTGTAAAAAAAAATGAATGCTAGTAATATGTTGCCATAATTTTCTGTTAGCACATTGTTAGAGACTCTTAGATTATATATGTTTGGTATTTGAATAGACTAATTTTATTTCATTCTCAATCTATTCTAATATCAAATATAGTCTTAAACCTTAGTAAGTGCTCACGATACCATTTCCTTATCAAATTAAGCAGCTGCAAGATTGTTAATCGGGTTGACATTGTATTAAAAGCATAAATATACCACCAAGTTAAGTTAATCGGGGAATTTAGTGAAGTGATACTTGGGTCTATTAATTCTTATAACGATATAATAAAATTATTTATCCTAAAAATATTCAGATTTTCTCAAATATCTTTACACATGTTTTCTTAGTATAGGAATCTAAGAATTTACATATAGATATTATAGTTCTAGAGACATATGATAACCAAAAACTATACTTAAGAGAATAAGTGGGTAATTAATACATATTTTTTTGATTTGCATTAATTTTTGGGTTTTTTAAATAAATAATCATATTTAATTATTTAATTATTTAAATAATCAAAAAAATATTTCTCAAAATAGTCACCAAGTTGCTACGTAGGCAACTTGGTGACCCGCTGGGGACGCCAATGCCGTGTTTGGAGCCGGCATTGGCAATGTCGGCTCCAAAGCCGGCGTTGCCAATGCCGACACTGAAGTCGGCATTGGCAATGCCGGCTTTGGAGTCGGCATTGCCAATGCCGACTCCAAGCTTTAAAAAAAAAAAAATAAATCCATCAGGCGCGCCCTGTGAAAACACAGGGCGCAGCCTGTGTTTCACCGAGACCGGCATATTGCCTGTGTCTCGGTGAAACCTTCACCGAGACACAGGCAATATGCCTGTGTCTCGATGAGGTGAACCGAGACAGGCAAAACACAGTCCTGTGTTTTGCCTATGTCTCGGTAAAATACATACATATATTTTTTATTTAATTTTTGAACAAAAGATAGAAAATGTAGATAATGAAATGTTTTTGAAGAACATATACAAAAAAAATTTAACTCATTTTTAAATTTTAGATTAGAATTTGAATCTTTTAAAATGATAGTAAAATAGATTATTCATAACAAATTATATGGTTGTAAACATACATCTATTTATTTAAAAAAAAAATGGACAGCACCTCTCCTGTTCCACTTATATTTTCATTATTTGTACATGTTCATGTATGATAGCATTTCAATATATGTCAAGGATAATCACAAATAACATGTCAAAATATTTGTAAATGTCTAAGTCACACATACATCATGTCTAAGTCACATATATATCATGTCAAAATCACAAATACATCAAAGTTACATATGTACACGAGAACACAACTAAAAAACATCAAGTACATAAATCATCTCAAAAAAACTGTGGAAACCATCTCTTCTTTCCCTTTCTAGATGATCGACCTCGACCACGACCACGACCACGACTGTGACACTGCTCCTGTGCATCAACCTCTGTCTCCGACTGTGGCTGTGTCTCATGCACTAAGATAGCATCACATGACTCTGCCCGCTCTGTCTCAGAATCCATGTCTTCTGATATACTGCCTAATGTCTCTCCAAGTAGGTCAGACTGACTCTGCTGTGCTAGTGTGCTACTCGAACCTCTGTGACGTTGCTGACGACGATATGTACATACCGTAGACTGTGGTGGCTGTGTATCTGTCATGCCCTCATCTGTCAGTATCTGTGAAGCTCCTACATCATATAGACCATACTGTGAAACTGTCATAACATCTGGAGAATAGTGAGATGGTCCTGCATCATCTGGCTCCTGTGGTGTGACTGCATATGGCTCTGAAGGTCCTGCATGTGATGTAGATGAATCTGTCCGCTGAACCTGAGATAACACACTATCAATATACATCTGCATGGATATAAATGTAGATTGTGCACTATCCGATATATCATCCTGAAGGTCAACACTAGCCATCATATGTAAATGCTTCATACCGTCTACCAGACTCCTCTCTATGTGATCTCGCGGCTCATAACGCATATCATAACTGAAACCTGGCCGAGCAATGTACCGCCTAGTGATAGACCAATACCAAGCCATATACACCCCTCTACCAATACCAACAGTCTCCTCATCCGGTGGTATAATGTAATCTGCCCGATGATGCCACATCTGTACAAAATGTGCAAAATATCTAGCCCAATCAATATGCCCACGTCCCTTTCGGGTGACACGATCTAATGCATCAACAGGACCAGGAATATGTTGTACTCTACCAAACTGTCTAAGTACTCTATCTGGAACATGCATCTCAACAATAGAAAAACAAAGGAGAGGAACTCGAGACAACCAAAGATGAGATGCCTACCTAGAAACAGCTGGTAACATCTCCAATATATCAGCAGTGTATGGCTCCCACCTAATCTGTATTGAAAATACAATTAGTAAGTGTAAGTATCGTATCCTCTGTGTACAATATAATAGTTTCATTATGTTTACCTGGTAGTCCTCCTGATGATCAAACTCTGATCTGTACAATCTCAAAACATGATGAGGATTATTTATCTCTGCTCTTCGAACATTCCACCTACAATTTATTTGTGACTTAGTAACATTCATATAAATAAATAGTCACACAAAATTTTAAATGTACCTGTGTCCCAAAGGCATGTCTTGTGTCAAAGGATGCATCGGAATGTCAGGACGTCCCACATGAAGTCGCTCCTAAGACCACAACTGCAAAAAAAATCAATTACTTAGAATATGCAACCACATGCTAGAGACAAAATAAATATGCAGTAAATGACAAATTACCTGAAAGAGTCAATGAACCACAAATGGCCTTGGCACCCGACTTGCATGCAATAGATAACTGCCGATATAGATAAGCAAGTGTCGCACCACCCCACGAGTATCTACTAACCCGATCTAAGTCCCCTAGAAGGGGTAGATACATAAGTGGCACTGAATTTTCTGACTTATCATTGAAAATAGTGCATCCCAAAAGATGTAACAAGTATGCCCGTGCATGTCGTCTAACAACCTCTGCCGATGCATCCTCTGCAATAACTGCAAATGTCTCTCGCAACCAAGATAATTTTACTGAACCTCGTTTCATCGTATCCGGAATATCACCTAAAAGGGCCATGCAAGCATCTGTCCAATCTAAAGTAGTGTCTCCTACAACAGCATCACCATCAATTGGTAATCCCATCAAAATAGCAACATCTTGTAATGTGATACTCATCTCTCCATGTCTAAGGTGGAATGTCTGTGTCTCACTCCTCCATCTCTCAACAAGGGCAGTGATCAATGCCCAATCTAACCTAATCCACTGAACCTGAGTCAAATGAAATAAACCAGATCTATGTACATATTCTACAATGCGTGGGTCAACTGTCCATGCACCTAATGTCCTGTGGTGCTCCCAACATTTTAGAACATCTGTTTCCTAGTAAAAAAACTTGAATATATTAACATTAACTTTATGCACAAGTAACAACAACAATATCAAAACAATAACAATACCTGACCAGTGTGAACCAACTGTGATCTATGAGAAGTCTGTGCATATAATACAGAAGTATCTACAGGACCTGGTAACTGCTCCATCTCTGCAAAGCATGCATATAAAAAGAATGATAAGTATATAACCAACATGTGTAAACAAGACATGATATACATGAGATGAGCATAAGATGTAAGGAGACATATATATGCAAGGAACATAAAAAATAATTACTAATTGTGATGAGGGGGTTGTGCCCCTGGACATGTACTTCTATAATGTCCTGGTTGGCCACAATGACTACAATGATTATGAGATTACCCTTCTTTAGTCGTATCCATATGCATATGAAGACGTCTGCTACGTGGACGACCACTTTACCTGCGACCAAATGGAGGTTGCAATGTAGCACCTCTATGCGGAGGCCAATGTCGACTATCCAAGACAGGATGAAAAGCAAAGTCATATGTCTGTCGATAGGCCTCCACAGAATAAAATGCAGCACAAAAGTTTAAGTGTGAAATATTGGCTGAATATGATCTACAAGATGTCACTATGTGGATACAAGGAAGACCTGTCATGCAGTAAACATTGCAGGAGCAACCACATTGCGGTCCCAAGTTAACAGTGTACTGATATCCGTGCGAATTAGTGACTTGAAACTCATGCCTAGAAAATCTGATCACCTGACATCTTCTAGCCTCTCGCTCAGTAACACGAAGTTGAACTTCTACAGTATGAGCATATGATGATTCCCAATTCAAACCATCCTCACGTCGTTTAACAAAAAATTTGTTTAACCTGTAGAATGTTTTTTGCACTAAAGCTTGGATAGGCAAACCTCGTGCACCTTTCAACACACTATTAAAACTTTTTGAAATATTTGTTGTCATCATACCAAACCGCTTACCACCATCATATACCTTTGTCCACCGTTCATAACCGACATCTTCCAACCATATCTTTGCTTGAGGATTCATTTCTTCTAATTTCTGTATGAGATGTTGAAATTCAAAGATACATGTTCTAGTTGCTGCAGACCATAATAGACCTGTCAATGTCTTATCACAAAATGTTTTTTGAAAATTATCAGCAAGATGTCGTAAACAGCAACGATGGAAACCAATAGGAGGAGGAAATATCTCAGGGACAACATGCTCCAAACCTCTATGTCGATCAGAAATGATTGCAAGACCAACTCTATTTGTAACTTTCTCTCTGATGCACGCCAAAAACCATGCCCAAGATTGGCCATTTTCCAATTCAACAATAGCGAATGCAAGGGGGAATAAACCATCATCTGCATCTACACTAGTAGCAATCATCAAAACACCAAGATATTTTCCATACAGGTGTGTTCCATCAATACTTATTAATGGCCTACAATGTGGAAACCCCTGTATGGAAGGTGCAAAAGACCAAAAAACTCTCTGAAATCGAAAGATAGATTGTTCTGCATAGGTGAACTACACAACTGACCCCAGATTTGTCAATTGAAGGGCCTCTAGATACCTGGGTAGAGTAGCATATGATGTTTCCCAACTGCCGAATATTTGTTTCATAGCCAAACATTTTGCAATCTATGTTTTTTTATAAGAAATTTCAACATGATATTCATCTAGTATTCTTCTCACAATCTTTTCTGGAGTAATTGTTAACTTTGTCTTCACAGTTGACAAAATCAACCTTTGAACAAAACGAGATGTGCATTGGCGATTGAAACTTTGCAATATTGGATTCACACATGTATGAGGTCCAGCATATTTTTTTACTTTAAAATAATCAAAACCCTTCACAACTGATGCATGAACCCTCCATGCACATGTATCATTAATGCATTGAGCTGTAAACATCTTCGTGTGACTTCGTGTCACCTTATATTGGACACTATGTTTAACTGAATATGTTTGCAATGCATATATCAAATTCTGCTTGTTTGTAAAAATTTGTCCAACATGGGGCTCTTCACCCTTAAAAGTACAAGGTACATCAATGCCTTCATGAGAATTATTCATTGTGGCTTCATCTATCCAGTGATCAGAAGTGAATACATCTGGAGGGTCTTGCTCATATTCAATTTCTGTATTATTAACCCTGACAATATCAAATAATGGTTCATCATCTCCTTCTTCCATATTCTCATTGTCATCTATATCATCTTGTGAATCTATTTCATCTCCTTCATCCTCCCCAATCACATGTTCTTCTGTTACATGGTGCCTACATATTAATCAAATATGAATAAGATTTATGGTATGTTATATGAATACATCAAAATAATTTATGAAGATGATGAAATCACTTACCCTGATGAGCTCGCACTAGGAAAAGTATGTGAAGGATCAGTGATTGGCATGAAAGGATACTGTGAGGATCCACCTCCATAGCCAATAGACCTCCAAATAAAAATTATAAAAGTTAACAAAATTTTCTCACACTAATATATATTTCGTACAATTATGGGAGACAACTCACCATGGGTTATAATCTGTAGGTAATGTGTAGTCATATGATTCATACCGGACATCTCTCTCATTAGCAGAATAAAATCCAGTAGAATCAACATCATCATTCAGCATACGTGTGAAGTGTCCAGTTGGTTGTTGATACTCATAGTGTTGAGTATGCAAGTTGTCATCAATATGACCATGTGTTTGCACTTCATCGTTGCCTTGAATAGATATATTATCTATATCTTCCTTCTCCAAATATAATTGTACACTAGATACATGAGAAGGATACAAATCGAGCATACTTTCAACAGTTTCATCATCTTCAACTCTCACTGCAATATATTCACCCATAGAAGTAGGCCACTTGCATGTTATACCAATCTTAACATGTCTTTCGTCATATTTCGTCAAGATATATAACTTTCTCATCAGCTCAGTAAAACGTGTCTTTCTTTACACGCAAAATGCGTATAATACCTCCTTCATATTGAGATTTTATGATCCTCAATATGTAAGACACCATCATAATAACACATTAAGGAAATGTTGGAACTAGTCATATCTGCCATTTATAAGATAAAGAAATTACATAAATCAAATCATAATATCCAAACAAATCACATTTGTCAAATAATAATAATTTAAACACATTTTATTTGTCAAACAACAATCAGTAAATAAATCACATTTTTCAAACAAATTTATTTAAACAAATCACAATTTTCAAATATGAATTATTAAACAAATCACATTTGTGTCAAACATTAATAATTTAAACATTAATTTCATAAATTATTAAAAAAAATACTTGTTGGTGTTCTTCCGGCCGGATGGCTGAGTGGTGGGGGGAAGGGAGGAGGAGGAGGAGGAGGAGGGGGGTGATGGAGAGTGAGGGCGGCGCGGGCTGGGGGGGGGGGGGAGGGTGGATGTGAGATGAGGAGGGAGGAAGAGACCGTGGGGAGGAGGAGAGGAGGAGGAGGAGGGAGGGCGGCGCAGCTGGGGGGGGGGGGGGGGGGGGGGTGAAGGAGAGGGAAGGCGGCGCGGGCTGGGGGGTGGGCAGGTGAGGCCGGCGGCGAGCAGGGGGGCTTCGGGTGGGTTTGCGAGGGCTTCGGGTGGGTTTGCGAGCAGTGTGAGGGTTTCGGGGTTGGGGGGGGGGGTTTTAAAGGCGGTGTCGGCATTGAGAATGCCGACACTGAAGTCGGCATTCTCAATACCGACACTGAAGTCGGCATTGACAATGCCGACTCCAATGTCAGCATTGCCAATGCCGACTTCAGTGTCGGCGTTGGCAACGCCGGCTTTGGAGCCGGCATTGCCAATGCCGGCTCCAAACACGGCATTGGCGTCCCCAACCGGTCGCCAAGTTGCCTACGTGGCAACTTGGTGACTATTTTGAGAAATATTTTTTTGATTATTTAAATAATTAAATATGATTATTTATTTAAAAAACTCTTAAATTTTTTTCTGAATATAATAATTCAAAAAAGTTTTGGAGGGTATTTTAAGCATCCCTCCATCTTTAGAACCCCCTCCCCCAGTGGATAACGTCTTCACTGTTCTTCGTCGAGTACCGTGAAACCATCTCGCGCACGAGCTGGCGGCAAGCCGGCCAACATGGGAAGACGGATACCCAGATAGTCTCGAAGAAGCCCTTCTCTGTGCTCACTTCCATGGAAACTGCTCTCTCTCTTCGATACCACCTCACTCATCCATTCGTACCTAGCCGCAAGGTCCGAGATGGGTCTCTCTCTCTCTCTCTCTCTCTGCATTTTTCTTGGTATCTATTCTTTAGGAAGATACGCATATCTGAATCCTCCTGCCGTTACCCTTCCGAACAGTTGAAGGGGTTTGCAGGTGTGGGTGCACTGCGGTCCCTGAAGGGCAGCGGCCTCACTGGTGCGTCGACGCCGTGGAATAGGAGGAGGGCGGCGCCACTCGCCAGAGCTTCTCTCAGCGTGCCGCCATTCAGGCTGTTCGAACCGCCTCAGGTGGAGGAGGCATCCTCGGAGGTGCCCACCAGCCCAAGACCTCCGCCCACACTCTGTTCTGGTTTAAATTTATGAACTTGGACTTCCCCTGTGTTTATTTTCCTCAGTTTCAGTTCTTTTGTTCTCTGGGCAGTTGGAGCCAGCGGATCCTGACTTCTACAAGATTGGATACGTGCGGAGTGTCCGGGCGTATGGCGTCGAGTTCAAAGAAGGACCGGATGGGTTCGGAGTGTATGCATCCGGGATGTCGAGCCGCTGCGCAGAGCAAGGGTGAGATCACTCAACTCTTTGCCTATGCCTCTACAATATTACTATGTGGACCTGGCTATACATCATAGATTCTTTCAGATTTTGTTTCTAAATGTAACGATCCAAATGGAATTGGTACTAAATCCTATATCTCTTGTGAGGGCTATGTTTGCTTATCCTTCGTGCACTCCTCAAATTTATGAATGTTAATATTTATCAGTCACTTGAAAATGGCAATTAGATTTGGGGGCTACGGTCTGATAGATTTAGCTACCCTAGGTTTCATGCTTACCTGTTCAAAATCCTTAGGATATCATTGAACATCCTCATTTTGCAAGTTTCTGGTTGGTATTCGTTTGCAGGAAACATTTTGCCAGGTTGAAGCAAAAGGTTTTACCTAATGTCATTTTGGGTTGCATTCCCATTCTATTTCTCGTGACAGAAGATGCAAGTTATTCATGTTTGAATTGCCTCAGTGTTGGATTAATGATGTAAAAAGATTGGATTAATTGTTGTTAAGAGTATGTTACTGATGTTTATGTCCTTAGGGACATGTTACCATAAGGAGCGCTGCTCCCAGAAATAAAATTAATTCTCTTTTTCCCCTATTCCACATGGTATCAGAGCAGGTTTAACCTGTCTTGACACCTCCGCCCTTCCCCCCTCCTTTCTTCTTTCTTCTTCCTTCTGTCGTCTTCTTCCCCCCGTTATTAGTTTTTTTCCTTCTCCCTTTGCTGAAGGCATGCGCCCTGCGCAGTAGTGGGCAGACTGCGGAGAGACCGCGGTCTTCTCCCCCCTCCTTGCGCCCCACACGGGGGTCTGCACCCGTGCCCAACTTCGTTGCGAATGCATTCGTAGGCTTCCCAGGAGTCACCCTATCCACGCACAGCGGCGCGCACGCTGCCGCCGGGACCGCTGATTCTGGTGGGTCCCCTCTTCTAGCCGGCCTCACCACCGTTGGCGTCTCTCTTCTCCACCAAGATCAGTGCACAGAGAGAGCCCTTCTTCTCCACCTTCTCTATGCACTAATCTTACTTTAGTCGCTCTTCCTTGCTCTTGACCGTTGCGATGGCTTCCTCATCCTTATCTTCGGATGTATGCACGACCACCTCTGTTCTTGGAATGACTGTCAAATTGAACGGTTCCAATTATCTGATCTGGTCACGCACCTTCCGATTTCTTTATGGATCTCAACGGAACCTCTCTCACCTGGATTCTCCTCTAGCTGACAAGAAGGATGAAGCGAAGTTCGCTGCATGGCAATTTGATGATTATTTCATCATGATGCTTCTTATCAATAACATTGAGCCTCAAGTCAGTTCTAATGTGGTCTTTCTTGTCACTGCCGAAGAAACATGGGATGCTCTGAAGGAATTGCATCCATATGACAAGGATGTTGCTCATGTTTGTTCTTTGTACGGAAAAAATCTTTTCCCTCAAGCAAGATGGTCGGTCTATTCATGAGTACTTTGTTGCCCTGAAAGGCAAGTGGGATAAGTTACAAGTGTACCATCTATTGACAACGGATGTAGTTGTTTTGAAGAAATAGTGTGAGGAGTTTCTGGGTGCCAAGTTTCTATCTGATCTGGATGATTCTCTCAGCCATGTTCGCTCCCACCCTCTTTTTGACAATGTTGTTCCACCTCTGGCAAATGCTATGTTCCTTGGGGTTTGCTCCTCCGACCAAGGATGAGGGAGTCGGTTTCGGTTTCGTGTGGGTTCAAAACCGAAACCAATTCGGTTTCGGCCGAAACCGTCCGAAACCTATAAAGACCACACAAAATTGCAAAAAAAAAGTAAAAAACTCAAATAAATTTGAAAAAAAAAATAAAAATTCGTCACAACACAAAAAAAAACCAGTGGACATGCATATAAGATTGAAAGCAATTAGATTAAGTGGTAGATATATGTGGGTGACATGTTAATGGAATATTAGATGCATAGTAAAGAGTTAAACAATAAACATGGAGTGATCTTCTAGCCATGGTCCTACAATAAGAAAATAAAGCATAAAGATTTGTAAGTAGAATGACATGAAAGACAATTAGGAGCATGCTTGGAACCTAAAACAGTCAAACATATGTACTTATTGTTGGAATGTGGAGCCCGAACTCTCAAATGTGCGCCCTCGCACGCGGATCGACTTGTGCAGTCAGGTTGCGGGGCATCGAAATCCATCCCTCCCCCACTCAAAGCCGACTCCCCCCTCCCTTGCGCCCTTGCGGCACTGCCCCCTCCTCCACCTCCAACAAAAAAATCCTCCCCCGCCCCCCCGCAAAAGCCGAAACCACCCCCCTGCCCCTGCGCACTCCCACCTCCCCCTCTTCTGCCTCAGATCTCAGATCTGAGGGGGTCACTGGCGGGTTTCGCCCAGTGTCGGTGGTTTCGGGCTGACACCGGACGATACTGGTTTCGGGTTTCGCCCAAAACTATTAAAATATTATTTTTAAGTCTCGTGTTCCGGTCCAATCCGGTTTCATGTCGCCCAAGGCCGAAACCGACACGTTTCGGCGTGTCGGTTTCGGTTTCGGGCGAAACCTTCAACCATGCTTCTAGGCTGGTGAATGTGATGGATAGTGTGGTGGAAGACTCTCAAGGGGTTTTTATTAAGGGTAGGCATATTCAAGACAACTTCCAGGTTGCTCATGAGAGCATTTTTGAATGGAGAAGGCTGAAGAGAAGGGGCTTCATTCTGAAGCTTGACTTTGAGAAAGCCTATGATAGAGTTAGTTGGGGATGCCTCCTTAAAGTCCTTTGCAAAATGGGCTTCCACCATACGTGGATTGGTTGGATACGGGATTGCATATCATCAGCCTCTTTTAAAGTGTTGATTTATGGCAACCCTCTCCCACATTCTCTAGTGGCAGAGGTCGTCACCAAGGACACCCCCTTTCTCCACTCCTCTTTGTTTTAGTGGCTTAGATTTTTGGCAAAATATGGTCCACAACTGAGAGGGCAAGCATTCTCTCAGGTTTCCAGGTGGAAAATTTCGGAACCCTAATCACACATCTCCAATATGCTGATGATACTATTGTGTTCATCTCAGGAGAGCGAAATCAGATTGTAGACATTAAATTGATGTTGGAAGTAATTCAGGATATTACAGGCTTAAAGATTAATTACAACAAGTGTTTGATGGCGGGTATCAACTTGAGTGAAGAGGAAATAGGGAGAGCAGCAAAACTATTTGGTTGTCAAGTTGGTAGATTTCCTTTTACATACTTGGGCCTCCCACTCTCTCCGGGACCACTTTGTTGTGCTGACTGGAAAGTCATTGTGAATAGATTCGAGAATAGGCTAGCAGGTTGGAAAGCAAAGGCCCTGTCAATGGGTGGCAGGTTGATACTTTGCAGGGCAGTCTTGGATAGCTTCCCTACATACTTTCTATCCATTTTCAGAATTCCAAAGACTCTGGCATTCAGATTGCAATCTATTCAGGCCATGTTCTTTTGGCATGGAAATGGGGAGGAGAGAGGTTGGCATGACATTCCTTGGGGAAGGATTTACCTTCCCAAGGAGGCAGGGGGACTTGCAATCAGAGACATCACAACATTCAATTTGGCGTTGTTATGTAAATGGTGGTGGAGAATTGTGGCAGAAGGTGGGTTTGTGGCATGATATAATCCAACGTAGATATTTAGGGTCCTCTAGTGGGTGGGACTTGGGGTCCATTCTGCGATATAGATGCTCACCAGTGTGGAAGGGTTTTCTGCAAAGTTTGGATTTCGTCAAGGCGAGCGTTAGTATTTCATTGGGGGATGGGCAGAGGTGCTCCTTCTGGACTGATAGATGGTGTGAGAATTTGACACTAGATCATCTTTTCCCCCGACTTATTTGTCATTTCTTCTGCCCCGATGGCCACTGCTGCTGACTTTTATGAGGAAAACCATGCTGGGGGGATGTGGGTGCCAACTTTTAGAAGGAATCTCTCAATGGAGGAGACTACACATCTTCTGGAAATGTTCGCCTTATTAGCCCAGTTCAGGTTGACAGCAAACATGGTGGACCGGTGGACTTGGAGATGGGAGAAATCTGGTTGCTTTTCAGTCAAATCAGCTTATCTCATGCTTATTGATGGGGGTTTGAGGTATGAAGGGAAGGATCAGATCTGGGGCACCAGGAGTCCCCTCAAGGTCAAGATTTTCTTATGGAGGGTTTCACATGGTAGGTTCCAACCTGTGATAAGTTATCCAGGTTTTTCCCTGATATTCCAACTTTATGCTGTCTTTGTGAGGATGAGAGTTTGGACCATCTTCTAACAACCTGCGCATACTCTAAAATGATTTGGGATGAAATTGGGCACTGTATTCAGACTGTCACTCTGCTTTTACTGGCGCGAAGGAGTTACTATTGGGCTGGAACAGGAATTTTCGTTTCAAGGCTGACCGGATGATGTGGTGGATCATTTTGCACGCCACTATTTGGACCATCTGGATTGAAAGAAACAACATAATTTTTAGGAGAGAATCTAGGACTGAAGAAGCAGTGATGCAAGGGATTAAGAGTAATGTTTTGGGTTGGGCTAAATTATTAGGACACTTCGAGAGTCCTCAATCTCCTATTCTCCTCTCCTTTTGTTCCTGGGGAGGTGAGGTTTTTTATTTTGGGTTGGTTAGATTGGAGAGAGGACTTTTGTTTAGAGGTTTTTTTGTTGCTTTGCCTCTACACTTGTACATTCTTCTTCTTTCAATATACTTTGTGGTACCATCCACATTTCAAAAAAAAAAAAAAGTAATATCTCAATTCTCAACGACCAATCTCTTTGCCACTAGTACCATTGTGCTTGCATTGAGTTTGTCATGCTTGGAATGATCATCTATGTTGCTTCACATTCTGCTACATATTTACTCTTATAACCTTGCTCTTGCCTTAGTTTGACCTTGTGACCCTCCAATAAACCAAACATCCATCTAATAATAAATAGCTAGTTCCCTTATTTGTAAAAGGTGTCATCCGCATATTGAAATGGGGTGACTTTAATTCATGCTCACTAGAAGGGAATCCATCAATAGACTTACATTCTTAGCTTTATCTCATATTATGATCATCACCTTTGCTACCAGCACAGAAAGGAGAGGAGAACCGAGGCCACCTGACCTCACTTCTCAATGATTGTGGAAGTATTTTGTTGGCTGCCCCTTAACCAACCCACAAATCTAGGTGAAGTAACACAAGCAGTCATCCAGTTCACCCATCTAATGTGGAAGCCCATTAAAGGGCTACCTCAAAGAGGCTAGGCCATATCACTATGGTAAGCTTGCTTGAAGTCAAGATTAACAGCGGCACCCCATATGTATCATCACCAGAAGAAATTCTAATAGGATATAGAGGTGTGCCATTGCTTTCAAGACCTTGAGAGGAATCCCAGCCAAGCTCTATAATACTCTCTATTCTAGCAGTCAGCCATTGCAATTGCCAAAAGAAATCTCTATCCTATGTAAGGTAGAGTAACTCTTTACTTCCATGGCAAAATACAGCAGCCCCCAGCCTAACATAGATCATGAGTCATTTGTCCAGGCCATGGACCATATTTGTCAGGCTTTTGAAATTGGGAACCTCTGCATATCGAATTAACTAAAGGCCAACCATATCTATTTACTTCCAGCGCACATAGTTTTGTTCTGATATTTCCTTTGCCTTTTATACTGGGAGTTTGGCTATTCTTATTATAACTTATTTAAGACGTTCTTTTCCTTGTTTTCCATGCCATATCATCTAATGAGATGATTTTTCATCCTCTATTTGTTAACGACTATCTTTTGCAGTTGGTTGTTAACACAGTTATGTTCAAATACTTCTTGCATTTTTTTTCAGATAATAATGGAAATCCCATTGGAGTTGATGTTAACCATAAGCCAGAAGGTTCCGTGGATGTTTTTTCCAGATATCGTACCAGTCGGCCATCCTATATTTGATATTATCAACTCAACGAAGCCAGAGGTAACCAAAAAGTTTTTGGTGATCTTGATGTTTCCTTTGGTGAACGGAGATTTGGTTACCATCTGTAATGGTTTTCCCTCCACCATTGTATAATAATCGGTAGCTCTAAAATTGAAACTTGAAATTATGGACTCGATTGTAAGAGGGAAACATCTTTACTTCTTTATGCTAGTAATGCTCTTATCAATTGTCATTGCTTTATGCCTTTCTCCTTTCCCCCCAGACAATTGGCTGATAGAAAATTCTGATTTTGCTTATTGTTGGGTTAAGAGCAGAGTAGTATAATAGTCAAATGAAGGGTTGAGAGCAGAATAGTAGTTATAGTCAAAGATTACATTGATCATTAATGAAAACATGTTTTCTACATATTCTACATAGATATGTTATAAAAAAGTTTCTGAACTCCATTTTGTAACTTGGATAAGTTCAAAATGACTTTTTGGTTGGTTCCTGAAAAAATTTGATGTGGGATGACCATGGGGATACTCACTCCGAACATCGGAAACATGGACGGACGCAGCACATAGGCAGTGGGGTCACGTGACCCCACTGAAAGTTTTTTTTTCCCAAATGACCATGGGCGTTGCAGGTTTTTAAATTTTTTTTGTGAAGGGTGACCCCACTGAATCATCCGAAGGTGAACCGATTCAAGTCCCAAAATAAAAAATTTTCTTTTGCCAATTTGCCCTACCTCCGCTTCGCCTTGTCCCAGCCCGTGCGTGCCTCTTGCTCCGCACGGCGGAAGCAAAAAGAAAGCCCCGAAGGCCGAAGTCGACCTCGGCTCTCCTTGCCTCAGCGGTCACCGGTTAGATCTCGCCGCTGCGCCTTCCGGAGGACCCCAATAAAAAAATTGTCTCATTGTTATCGAAATATTTTTTTATTCTAAATATTTATTTATATTATTTTTAATATATATAAATATTAAATATAATTTGAGTGACCCCACTGGATAAAATTTCTGCATCCGTCCCCGATTCGGAATGCAACTCAGAGTTTACAAACTAGAAATTGGACCCCTGTGATTGGCTGATTAGCTCCTAACAGGCTTGGTGGGGTGTGCTTGTACATTGAAGAGTGGGCACTGGAAGGGTGGCCGGGTAACCGAGGTGCATGGGGCTTGTGAGTGAAGGGGTTGTGGGGAAGCCACTACATGTGGAAGCAGGTTTCAGTTTTCACGTAGGTATTGCACAGGTGGGATGTCGCACAGGCATGCACATGCCGGTGTGCTTAGACTTTGCGCATTGGCAGGACAGTGGCTTGCACCCTCATGGGCTTGCAGTGAGTTCTATGCAGGCAGTGACCAAGAGGGTTGCAAGGGTGGTCCACGAGTACCACACGAGATGCACCATCTGAGGTGACCTGTGTGCTACACTCGTGTGCGGTAGGACTTGTGGGTATTATAACAGCAAGATAGAGAGAGAGAATATAAACAGGGGGGGAGGAAGAAATAGGAAAGAGAGGGTAAACATAGTGGTGGTGTAGGGGAAGAGTGTGGTGGTGCTTGGCAGCAGTGATGGGGCTGAGGGCTTCTCACCATAACACGGTGGTAGAGCTCTCTCATTTCCATGTCAGAAGATGAAATTTCCTGGAAATTTCGTACTCAATGTCTGCCTTAATTGCAAAAGAGGGTATCACAACTTTATGTATAGTGGTTAGGCTAAACCTGGCCCTACCATGACTCACTGAACAACACAAGACCAAAATTCCCTTTGACTCACGAAAATGGTGTGAAAATCGCACCAAAAATATAAAGCAAGTGAAAAATGCTCTAAGTGGCTTTCAAAATAGGAAACATAAATTAGAAATTCTAATCTCAATTAGACTATAAAAGTAGAGTTAAGAATCCTGTTCTAACTTTAATATGACATAAATAAAAATGAAGATACATAATTAAAGTAAAATGACCCCATAGTTAAAATAAAATGAGTCTTTCTTATCTAACAATCATCTTCCATCAAAACATTGTTGTTGCTAGCTGAATTTACTCCTGCATCATATTTGATTCAAGTTTTCCCAAGTAGGTGGGAAATTAAGATTTTTAAAGATTGAACCATCTTGTTGGACGATGCGGAATAAGAGGAAATTCTACTTGGTGGTTTTTGATTTGTTTTGTTTACGGCACAATGACGAGATATGTCATGGCCAGTACCTTCCCTCGAGAGACAGATACGCGACATACCGTCGCTACGTGTATACACACATACATATATATTGCGGGCGTGCCAGTCTGTAAAAACAGACAATTTGAAATTCGCTTAATGCGGGCATTTGCTCGTCCATTTATTAGACAGTATTTATTCCGCGTGATTTCATCAGCGATTAGGGTATCATGTGCTGGACCGCTCCCCGTTGACCGCAGTCAACGTTTATTTACATCGAGCATAACTCGAATATCTTTGATACCATGTCGTTTCAGCCTCGCTTTCTTCACACATATCATGACAATACATTAACCCAGGGACAACAACATACACCCCGTATAGAGGATTTGTTTTTAATATTCCCCTTTAACCCAAATTTGGTTTGGGAAAGGGAGAGACGAACTTGACATTTATACTCTTGGACTTTTCTTCTAGACACAAAGGCAATTTCCCAACATTTCTGGGTGTAATTGCAATTAAAAAGAGTAAATGACAGAAATATCTCATGAGAGTATTTTTCTTTCTCATGGTACATGATATTTCTGAAACATGAGACATATGACCTTTATACCTTGGACCTTTTTGGACACAGGCAATTTCCCAACATTTCTGGGTATAATTGCAATAAAAAAGGTACATGGCAGAAATATCTCATGAGAGTATTTTTCTTTCTCATGGTACATGATTTTTTCTAAAACATGAGACACATGGCACCTTGGGGCTTATACATCACATTTTTTACCCCAAGTTTACAATTTACAATTTATAAAAGAAAGGACGACTTTCTTAAAAATATGTCAAGGGTTGGATCCCCATCATGGCACTGTCTTCACCTGGAGCAGTGTGTGGGCAGCAGGTCTTCACAGCTTGGGTGACTTGGAAGAGCCTTCTTTCACTTGGGTGGGGCCCACCAATGGGCAATAAAGTTCACACTTGACTATTTCTGCAAATGGGCCAATGAGATGTGCAAGCCCACCAACAAATCCTTCAATCTTTGGCCAGCACTTTGGAGAGCCAACAGCTATGCAGCAGCAGCCAGTAGCATGCCCAAGGGGAGAATGAACCAATTAGATCCCCTCCACTTGGCCTCCCCCTCCCCTTTTATAGAGTTTGGGTAAGGGGGTAGGATGGGGACCGGAGGTGGGGTACCTCCGGTTGGGGGTCCAACCGGAGGTACCCCCCCTCCGGTCTGAGTGAGGGGGCAACCGGAGCCCCCCCCCTCCCCTCCCCCTCCGGTGGACCGGGGGGGGGGGGGGAACCGAGCCCCCCCCCCCCCCCCCCCTCCCTTTCGGATGAAGGTGGGGGGGGGGGGTGGGGTGGGGACCGGAGCCATCCCCCTCTCCGGTTGGGACAGACTGGAGGGGGGGGGGGAGGCCTGGGGGTGCCTCCTGTTGGGACAGACCGGAGGCACCCCACCTCCGTTGGGCTGCCAACCGGAGGTACCCCCACCTCCGGTTGGAGCCCAACCAGAGTGGGGGTGGGCATGGGCCCCCTCCTCCTTCTATAAAAGGAGGGGGGTTCCCTCATGCCCCACCTCCATCCCAGCACAAGGGGGGTGTTTTGCCATTTTTCTGGACTTTTCAGGGGTATTTTTGCAAAGGTATTTTCTTTGGTATTTTTGCAAAAGGTGAACTTTTTGATGGATTTTGGGGAATGGTTTGGTTGGGATTTGGGTGGATTTGGACTTTGGGGAATTGTTTGGCTGGGATTTGGGGGATTTGGGTGAATTTTAGGTTTTGTGGAGTTGGGATTTATATGGGGTAGTTTTCTGGATTTATTCCAGGGGTTTCTCTTTGATGGTTTTTTTGGGATTTTAGCCTTTGTGGGGTTTTGGGTATTTTTGGGATATTTTATGGATTTGTTCCAATGGTTTTTTTGGTGGTCTTTTTGGTCTTGAAGGGTTTGGAATTTCTGGGATTTTGACTTGGTTTGGGCCATTTGTGGGCTTTTGGCCTTGGGGTTTTGGGCTATTTGTGGGGTTTTGAGGTTTGTGGGTTTTGGCTAAGTTTGGGCCATTTCCCTTTGCCTCACATGGATGCAGTTTAATACCGTTTGTCCACGGAGAATTGGCTTTTATAGTAAAATAAATGTCTGTTTCATATTTCTATGGACAGAATTTTTACAGTCAACACATCTCTACTGATCTTACCCTCTGTTAATCACAATGTATTAAGAGAAAAAAAATGCTTACCATCTGGAATAATGCCCTAAATGAAATAAGTGGCATATAATGTAGATCTAAGCATAAACTTGCTTTAAATTGAGCCCAAATGTTCTAAATGATCGCCCATAGGTTAAGCATTTTAATTGAGCAAGGTATATAGTTTCTGAAGCTTTTGGTGTCTCGGGTATTTTTGATATTTTCAAATGTTTGTAATGTAGTTTAGCAGATGAGGTTAGTCTGGAAACCTACAACTTGTTTTAGGTCATTTTGAAGTCTTCTGTGGTTCTAGTTGTATTTTTCTAATTTCAGTGAAAACTAAAGTTTTAAGAGTACGGGTGTTTTAGTGCGGCATTTTATGAGGAACTGTAATATATTGGATATGTAATCAATTGGACTTGTTTGAGAGGTTTGGGTAATTGGACTATTTTACAACAATATTGAATTTGGTTTGCATTAGGTCATTCTTATTTGGGATCGTGGTTTTAATCTATTCGACCCATTTTTCTGTGGATTTTAGGGATCGGGGTATCCTTTCATTATTTAGATGGATGTTAAATTTTGGGATGTTTTCATCATTTTTTTTAAGTTAAGGTTTTAAGAGTAAGAGTCTCTGGGGTGGCCATTTATGAGGAATATGAGATATTGGATATTTATTCAATCAGGCTAGTTTTAAGGGCTTGAGCAGTATTTAGGTATATTTTACAGCAGTATTGAAGTTTTGGGGCATTTAGGTCATTCTCATTTTGGATCAGACCCATCAGGGTTTTAGTCCATTCGAGCCACTTTGTGTGGACTGTTTAAGTTTTAGGCATGTCTCATTATTTAGATGGACCTTAAATCTTGGGGGTGTTTTACTCATTATAGATAGGATTTTATCTTTGTATCTCATTTAAAGTTATAGTTTTGGGGCTGAAGGCATTTGGTTTAAGTTATGGATGATTGGGTATTAGGTTGTCAATTAGATTATGATGAGCAAGAGCATCTCGAGTCTTTGGTTAAACCATCAGCATTTAGATTAGAATATGCAAGTACTGACTTGGGTTAAGGACATTCAATGGTTTGACGATCAACATTAGGAGGAAGTTTTGATATGGTTAACTTGTTTAGGACCCATGTATGTCTGACGAGAGGCAGACTCTCTCTCTCTCTCTCTCTCTCATATGCATGTATGCACATGACTAGGTGTGGTTTACAGGTTTAGGAGGAGAAATCCCTTCTCACTCTTTCTTGTCTCTTGCTCATTACCTTGGGGTAAATTTTTTGAAAGGGAGGAGTTCCTTTCTCTCTCTCTCTCTCTCTCTCTCTGTTGCCTCCCCACCCCTTGCACCCAATGTGCCCCTTTGTGGAGTTTTGGAGAGAAGTATTCCTTCTATGTTGAATTCTCTCTCATGCATATGCCAGCATTCACTTTCTTACCCAACCCAGCATTGTCGTCAACCAATCTTAAACACATCTTAGTTATTGTGACATGTATCCCTTATCTCAGGATCTTGCAGCATGGTCCATTGCAGGTCTAAAGTGAGGGTGGGCAACTGAGATGTGTGGGAAACTGAGGGTGGAGTGGGGTGCCAACACTGAGGATTGGGGTCCTTGAGGAGTCTCTGGGTGTGATGGTGCTGCCAGAGTTGGGTATTAGAGAGTTTCTGGGTGGGAGGGGGCTCGCCGGTGGTAGATGCAAATCAGCATTGCTACGTTGCGGGGGGGGGGGGGGGGGGGTTGGGAATCTTACGTGAGTAATATGGTTAGGTTTGGTAATTTTGAGGAGTAATAACAGAATAGATAGATTGTGATGGCTAACTAATAAACATGTAAGATTGTACGAGTTAAAGACTAGAAATCCATTTTTTTATGAAACACATGGTTTGCCAACTCTGACTTATTCAATTGTGAGTTGGATTGGTTTTAGACGTTCGAAGGCTAAGGACAACGAGTACGATAAGAGCCTAAGCAATATTCTTAATACTTTCGTTTCTTAGGAAGTTGCTGGCATGCACAATGGTGTTGTGTAAGAGTCAGTCTGTGTTGGACAAATGTGTATCTAGTGTCAAGATATGGTGTTCAGAAGTTCAGAACCATTATCTCTGACCATGCATCTTGTACATTTTATGGTTAGAGAGGAATCTGGGTGAAGTGCAATAGTTATCTGGAATTTGGATGGGTAGCTATCTTTTTACTGTAATTAATTGATAGTCTATATTTCTTTATTATCTGTTCGCTAATCAGATGTTTCATGAAAATAATCACATTACGTGGAAGCATTTCTACTCTGTTCATTCATATGCCTTATTATGTGCTTAGATGTTTTGATGTGTGTATTCTATTATGTTATCTTTATTGTTCTTCTTTTCTACACCTTATGCAGTCAGACTGGGATTTAAGGTTGGCCTGCCTTCTTCTCTTTGCACTTGACCTGGAGGGTAACTTTTGGCAACTGTATGGCGACTTTTTACCTAGTCAAGATGAGTGCACTAGCATGCTTCTTGCTAAAAAGGTTTGTATCCGTGAGAAATTTGATGTTTATAAAGCAAAATGTTTTAAGTGATCATTTGTCAAGACAAAGCAAAACAAAGAAACCAAGAAGGTCATTGACCTTTATTATCATTTTTTTTGGCATGATATCCTTTTGGATTCATATTGACTAATTTGTGGCACATATGGTTTATGCATATCAAAATTGTGAGGGCATTTTAAGGAAGGTATTCGTACATCTTAAAATCAATGTTGTCGATAATGCATGAGGTGTCAAATTCAGATTTTGGAGGACTCAGTCATTTGCCTCAGCAAAAGAATCCAAGGAGAAACAAAATTTCCCTGTTTGTTTATTTCCTATGTAATCTTATTTTCACCACTGTCAATTACTATTATGAGCTTTGTCTAATCATTCATCAGCTTGTATATGTATGCATCTTCTCCCTTGAACATTTGATAATTATGACCATGTCTTTCACACTCTTGTTACTTATAACATACAATCTTTTGATGATCTAGTTCCGTATGTTACTCTGTATTCTACAGTTGATTTATACTGTTCTCTTGAAGTTCTCTTTCACTAGATATTAGATAACCTTAGCTAGTATATAGGATTTCTCAGATATTCATATCCTTTGCGCTCAACCACAAGTAGATACTAGATACTATCCCTTCCACCTATACATATGGAAGTTACTCATCAATGTTAAATAAGTACAGAAATTGAGCTAAGAACAGCTAATCTTGGTTGACTCTGGTCTACCCAGGCAGTTGTCAATCACGGCTGATTGCAGTCTGGATGCTGATTTTGTATTAATTTCTTAATTCCCAAATCACTCAGAGTATCTATATTTATGTAAAAATAAGAGGTAACAGGGCAGGCTTCTTGTTTTGGATGTTTTTATGTTTTGGACGAGGAATGTTGTCTCTTCCACAGCTGAGGTTGATTTGCTTAGACAAAGATTGTGGACCAAGAGTATAATAGTATCTGTAGTTTGAAAACAAAAAAGCTAATACTACTAGTGTTATACTAGAAAGCTCTCATTTTGCGCATAGTTTTATGCAACATGCTGATTATCCCTTTTGATCCAGGATGAGCTGCTGGAACTGCAAGACCAAGCTCTGGCTTCCAGAATAGAAACACAGCAAAACAGAGCTTTAGAATTTTGGGAGAAGAATTGGGTGACATTCTTAGCTAGAGTCTTTTATTTAGGTCTCATGCTCTGTTTTGTATATTCATCTCATTATCAACCATACTCAGCATTCTGCAGTTCCGCTAAAGATTAAACGTCTTGCTCGAGATCCACAAAGATTCATGTGGGCACTAAGTATTGTTCAAACTCGTTCTGTCAATATGCAAATGAGGGTTGGAGCACTAGTTCAAGATGCAAACATGCTTGTTCCTTATGCTGGTAAGTTGCTCTTGCAACTTATTGTCACATTCATGTGTGGTGGACTGTTTATCTTTAGATGCTCTGCAGATCATAGTTGTTGCGATTACTTCAAAAACATGCTGGAAGTTCATAAAAAATAATGATCCTATATTCCTTGAAGACACTTTATTTTACTATATGCAAACATTGAAGCTTGACTCGAAAAGTCAAACATGCTTATTTGAAACTCTTGAAGAATCATGTGGACATGACTCCTGGCTGAAACAAGGGGTGTTTTATTCAGTATCTAGATGAATGGAGGATGCAGTTACTAATCAATCCTGATCCATTTAATAGTTTGGGGAGAGTTTTTGCATATGGAATTGTCTTGGAATAAGACCCATGCTGGTACGAGGCTTCTTGGAACCGGCTCAGATCCTCCGGAAGCATGGAAGGCAAAATCGCCAGGATCGACCCAGAATCGGTCGATCCTGGATCGGATCGAGGGCTATGGATCCGATTATGGGGGGGAAGTCCCTGAATCGGCAAACTTCCAGCTGGATCAGCCAGAATCGAGTTGGATCGACTGGATCAAGCAAGGATCGATCGATTCCAGACTGATCCAGGCCGATCCAGACTGATCCAGGTCGATTCCCTCAGGCTACCTTCAGGATCCTCTTCAGGCAGGGTTGTCAGGATCCCCTTATTTACCTGAATATCATTTAAGTAAATGTTACATTTACTTAAGATATTACATGTAAATAAGGAAGTACCCCCCATTTGAATCTAATAAAAATATCAAAAAAATCATATCTCTTACCAATAAAAAGTCAACTCTCCCATCGAAGAAGAAAATCGCGATTTTGGTGATTTTAGCGAAATGCTAACTTTCTAATCTCTCGTAATTTAGCTTATCTAAAAATTTGATAATTCAAATAAACCACATGGAACACTAAAAATTCAAAGTCCGGTAAAAAAAGTCAAACGTGCATGTGACTTCTCCAATGGAGCCACTCTGCTACTGACAACACTTAGTTTGCTTGAGACCTCTCAAGATTTGGTCAAACTTAAGTTATCATCATCCAAACCTCTCAGAATTTGGTCAAATTGAGCTACCATCACCTAACTCATGACACTCATGAGTTTGGGTGATGATAGCTTAGTTTGACCAAATCCTAAGAGGTCTCAAGTAGACTTAGTATTGTCAGTAGGAGAGCGGCTTCTTGGAGAAGTCATATGCACGTTTGATTTTTTTTTGTTGGACTTTAGATTTTTAGTATTTTATTAGACTTATTTGAATTATAAAATTTTAAATATGTCAAATTATGAGAGATTAGAAGTTGCTACTTTGATAAAATCACAAAAATTGTGATTTTCTTCTTGGATGGGAGAGTTGACTTGTTATTAGTAAGAGATGTGATTTTTTTGATATTTTTATTGGATTCAAATGGGGGATATTTCCTTATTTACATGTAATATCTTAAATAAATGAAACTACAAATTTTAACATTTACTTAAATGGTATTCAGGTCAATAATACACTAAGTCTTTAATATTTTATACTTTTCTTGTATTATTATAGTAGTAATAATACACAAGATCTTATGTTTCATATATTATGAATGCATGTATGATTGGTTTTTTATGCAAATATTAGTTCTTTCAATTTATCAGATTTTCCCTCATTTTTGCTGTTTTTTCCTGAATTTTTTCCCAAAAAAAACCATTTTATAAACTGGCCGATCCAGGATCGGCCAGACTTCCCTTGGATCCATGGGATCTTGCGATCCGATCCAATCCAGGATCGGATCGAGCCTGGTCGATCCCGATTCCGATCCTACCTTCCATGTCCGGGAGACCCCTGGAAGACTCTCTCAGTCTCTATGGGCAAGCTCTTCCGTGGTGGAAGAGGGTTTCCTACAAAGGTGAAAGGATTTCCTACAAAGGTTTTACTGAGAGCGAGAGGGAAGCAGAAAGGGGAATATGCATAAGAATTTTGGCACTTGGATGCTCTGCCTTGTGCTCCTCTTCTCTATTTATACTAGAGAGATGTGCACAGAGATAGCTGGGATGCACTGTCGCAATGATCATTGACACGTCATCCAACTAATTGAGTATATGCAACAAAACCCATCTATTCTACTTAATGCCGTCATACGTGCCAACAAAATTCTGTTAAATGCAACAACTGTTTGACTAAATGCCAACAAGAATCAAAGTACCTAACTACCTGTTCAAAGAAGTTAAAACCAGTCTAACCCCTCAACTCATAACACATGCTTGTTCACATCTGTGTTTTACTTTTCAATAAATTTGGGGGTAACTATTCATTTTCAGAATAAGGGGAAATATTATTCTTTATATTTGACTATTTTGATAAACATAAGTTACTTAGGCTGGCATTCCATGGTCCAAAAGACTGGATGCTGGAATAAAGTAGCCTTTATTTGGAGTTAGTATACTGGAATTACTCTACACAAGTTGAAGAAAGAAGTTTTCAAGTCTAAGGGTCTCCCTTGGAGAGGATAATGATTCTAATTTCTTTCTTTTTGATGTAAGTTTGGAAGGCAAAATTACTTCAAAGTCCAGGGACTTTATTAACAACACTTTAGAGATTACGGGATTTATGGTGTAAGAGAGATCGAATCATAGCTATGTCAAGTAGCCTTGGGCTGAGACGTGAACTCTTATTCTTGTTTTCATTGGGGCACTTGCCTACCCTACAGGTGAGAAAAGAAATAAGAGTTCACAGCTTCTTCAACCATAGCTATTCTTGTTACCACGAAAGCAAGAGTGAAGAGTCAACAAAAGTTCACCACAGAAAGCATAGTCACAACGAACCACAGGGACCATTTTCACAAGAGCTGAAAGAAGAGTGATTAAAATGACCCTCGGGTGACTGAACTCGCTTTTAAGCAATCAGAGTAGGGATCTCTCTTCGATGAGTCAGACTAGGGCTATTTGAACTAAGCCGAATCGCTATCTCTGGAACCAAAGTCGTACTCTCTTTAGCTAACTAACCTAAGAAATGCCCTTTCCCTGTTGGTGCCTATTCCGACAACACTGAAAAAGGGCTCTCTCCGTCTCAGTTGGTCAGTACCTTAATTAGCCATTTCTAAGCTGCTCTAAAAGTCTATGGGCTTTGGGTTTGGGAGCTAGCCCATCTATGACTTCGTTGTGTTCTCCTCAGGGATTGTTTGATGTTCTTCATCATTTTACCTCTCTTTCTTCCCTTATAAGATACATTAGGATGTTACTGCCAAAAAAATTGTTACTTCATGAACAACCATTTTTACGATATAAAATTTACAATTTTTGCAGATATGTTGAATCATTCCTTTCAACCAAACTGTTTTCTCCACTGGCGTTACAGGGACCGTATGCTTGAGGTGTTGATAAATGCAGGCCAACAAATCAGAAAAGGAGATGAGGTAATAATTTCAATCCATGGACCAAACATCCATATGCACTCTCTACATCATATTAAGATGCTGTGACATATCTTCCATAGCATATAACCCTCAATTTTAACATCTTATTCAATATGTTGCCCTCAAAGCTTGGTTTATCACTTCATTGCAAAGAATTAAAATAGATTCCTCCCTTGTATTTTCTCATTAACATCTTCCCTTCTCTCTTTCCATTCCATTTATTTCTGTCCAACCTCCCATGTTAAGAGATGAGAGAGAGATCAAGACAAGGGAGGGGGAGAGAGAGAGATGAGAAAAGTGAAAGTGAGAGTAATGAGAAAAGAAGAGAGGACAAGAAGAGAGCATTAACTTGTTCTAATTTTCTTGTTAACATCTTTTAACATGGGAGGGGGGAGAGAAATAAATAGGGGGAAGGGAGAGAGGGGAAGATGTTAACAAGAAAATTTAAAAATGTAAATTTTCTCTTCTTATTCTCTCATTTTCTTCATTATAATTCTCTCTCCTTCCTCTCTCTCTCTCTCTCTCTCTCTCTCTGTCTCTCTCTCTCTCTTAGTCACACGCACACACACAGAGACACATGCATGTGCGCATCATATTGAGAGATTTAAAGAGAGTAAACACTTCTATATGGTTCCCTCCATCCCTCCTTTCCCTTAAGAGAGGTTTAATCTTTTCCTGTGTGGTCCTGTTGAGGAATTTAGCTCATTCAACAAGTAAGCATGCATCCAGAATTACATTTATGATAGATAGATGCTACTAACTCGTGTGCCCCATCGCCCTAACTTGGCGCTGGTTAAAAGATGTGGGAAATTCTTAGTGGATACCAGTAAAAGAGCTAGGGGAAGGCCTAAAATGAGATGGTGCGATGTTATTAGGAAAGACTTGGACTTCTTGAGTTTAAACACGACTATAGCACTCGATAGAATTTTTTTTGCGGAAAAGAATTCTTGTAGCCGACCCCAAATAATGGGATAAGGCTCTAATGATGATGATGATAGGTAGATGCTACTAAATCTTGTTTAAAATATTAATTATAATATTATATTACTAATATAGGGGCAAGAATGCAAAAAACATGCAAATTCGTGAGTGTCTAGAAAGACCTAATTGGGAAGGAAACCAGCCTTCCATGGACCAAAGAAACCAAATAAAGGAAAGAAAGGGAGAGTTGCCAGTGAGGTGAGGGTGTCCTTCCGTTTACTCCTCCTATCAATTCAAAATGAAGAGCTGGCTGTCCCCTCTCTCCCTCTGTAAATGCCCATCTGGCGCCATGACAGAAAGAGTTTGGCAATTGGTAGAAGCTTTGAGGAGGGATTAGATAAGATAAAGGAATGAGGAGAACACATCGAAGCGTCAAAGACTTGTTCTTGTTCATTGACATCAAAAGGTTCATGAAGAACCCATTGTGATGATGGACAAATGTCAACAATAGCATTTATTTGATCCCCTCTTATTGTTTGTTCTTAAATTTTAATTTAGGTTTTTTTTAGATATTATACCCTGAAATCTATCGATATTCTAAATGTCACCCTAGAACCTTCATAAATCCTAAAAACCTCTTAAAATTTCCTGCCGTTAACAAAACCCCCCCCACTATCTGTTCCCATTAAATATAGCAACTTGACCAGGGTTAAAATTAACCTTACATTAAAAATGTCACTTATGCTCCTTCACGATCAATGACAGGGGAGAAACCATCTACTGAGGTGTTCCTAGATGAGCAGCGACATCAGTGGCATTGTGGATGCGGGAGGTAATGCGGAGCTGGGGGAGGGGTTGAGCAAGGTGGAGAGACGGGGTAGGGCCTAGGGGCCAGAGGGCTAAGCTAGGGAGATAAGATGTAGGCCACAAAGGGAGATGCAAAGAGGACGAAGGAGATTGGGGAGGGGTTACTCCTTTGGTCTCTATATGAGAAAGAGAGATATAGAGAGAGGGGAACCAGAGGGGTGGGTTTGGGGCTTCCAGCACTGGTGCACAATGATAGAGAGATATGCAGAGAGAGTGAGAGGGAGATCACAAGTACTAGAGGGGGGTAGGCAAGGCAGGGTGGGTATTAGAGAGAGAGATGTAGACTAGACGGATGAGTGTGGGGGCATTCAACATTGATGCACAGTGAGAGAGAGATGCATAGAAAGTGAGAGGGAGATCCCACTTGGAGGTGTGACCAGTAGTGCAGAGTGTATAGGAGGGGGGTTTCACCCTTTGGCACAGGGGGGAGAGAGAGAGAGAGAGAGAGAGAGAGAGAGGTTGTGGGTTGATGTGGTGTGCCGAAGGGTTGGGAGAGGGAGGGAGGGAGGTTGTGGGTTGGGGTGGTGTGCTGAAAGGTTGAGAAAGAGAGAGAGAAACGGTGACAGTGTGTACAGCTCGAAGAGCACAACGAGAGAGAGTGAGAGGGAGGTTGTGGGTCGGAGTAGTGTGTCAGAGGGCTGATAGAGAGAGAGATGTAGGGTGTTACGGCATCGAGAGCACAATGAGAGAGAATGAGAGAGAGATGTGGGTAAGGGTGGTGTGTTACAACTTACAACATGGTTGTTAAGGTGACTAAGGTGGTGGCTTACTGCTTACCACTTAGGCAACATGGCGACACACCTAGGCGAAGCCTAGCTTATGTAACAAAGTACCTAGAAATCTATATTTATACTATGTACGTTCTCTATTTATTAATATAAAAGTGCTACCAACAAATATTCAGAACATGTGTGTGTAGTAAGGTGATATAATAGAAGAAATAACAAATGTTAACAAAATGATTAATGGTAATAAGGAAATCAATCGGAATCTGAGCATATATCTACCAAGTGTTAACAAGTCAAAAGGTTTTATTTAACCTGAAATATTGCTAGAAAAATAATAAATTGAGAGAGAGAAAGAGAAAGAATGACTAAACTATATGTATAGTTAAGCCATCCAACAATAAAAAATACAGTAAAAGCACAACGGGGCTGCTACAGTTTATGAATCATGCAGTTGTTTAGTCTTATAGGGGCTGCTTGTTTAGATGACCACTCGCCTTGGCGGTTGGCTAGCGCCTTGTCGCCTTGGCAATGCCTTAAAAACAATGTGCCGGAAGTCTTTGATATTGAGAGAGATAGAGGTGGTAGGATGGGTTCGTTGGAGGGTGTAACCCTCTTTGGTGCCGATAGAGAGAGATGGGGGGTGGGGGCTAAGGCAAGGGTAATTTGAATCTAAAAACTCTTAACAGCTAATTCATCATCATCATCTCAGTCTTATCCAATTATTTGGGGTCGGCTACTTGAATTTTTTTCCGACAAAGATTTCTATCAAGTGTTATATCCGTGCTTAAACTCAAGAAGTCCAAATCCTTCCTAATCACATTGTACCATCTCATTTTAGGCCTTCCCCTAACTCTTTTACTGACATCCACTAGGATTTGGTCAAATCTTTTAACCGACGGCGAGTTAGGGCGACGATACACTTGTCCAAATCACCTGAGTCTATTTTCTCTCATTTTTCTATCATTGGAGCTATCCTCAAGTCCTTATGGAAGTGCTCATTTCTAATCTTATATTTCTTTGTCTTACCACACATCCATCTCAGCATCCTCATCTCTACTACACATATTTTGTTAATGTGTTTCTTTCGCACTGTTTTACACTCGGTGCCATATAATAAAGTAGGCATCACAGCCGTTCTATAAAACTTCCCGTTAAGTTTCACTGGTATATGACGATCGTAGAGGACTTCTGATGCACTTCTCCATTTTAACTAGCCTACCTTAATCCTGTGTGCTGCATTGTTATAAATCTCCTAATTCTCTTGGATGATAGACCCTAAGTATCAAAAGCTACTGCTCATAAGAATGTCTTGTCCATCAATTTGAATCATATCTTCCTGTAACACCCTTTCATTACTATAACTACAATGCATAAATTTTGACTTACTCCTACTCATTTTAAAACTTTTAAAACTCTAAGGCATGCCTCCAACTTTCTAACTTAACATTTAAACTATCAATACTCTCGTCAATTAAGACAATATCATCCGCAAATAACATACATCACATCAAGGGATATCGTCATGTAATTGCTTTGTTACTTCATCTATAACCAGAGCAAAGAGATACAGACTTATAGTAGAACCTTGATGCAAACCTATAGTGACTGAAAATTCACAAATCTCTCCAACAATAGTTCTCACACTAGTAGTAGCACCCTCTTACATATCCTGATCAAATCAACATATCCTTGAGAGATTCCCTTCTTTGTTAATGTACCAAATCAAATGTCTCAATACTCGATCATACGCCTTCTCCAAGTCAAGAAAAACCATATATAATTCTCTTCTCATCTCTCTATACTTCTCCATTAACTGTCGTAATAAGAAAATAGCTTCTATAGTAGACATACTCGGCATAAAACCAAACTGATTTTCTGATACAGTAGTCATACATCGCATTCGATTCTCGATTACTCTTTCCAAAGTTTCGTAGTGTGACTCATAAGCTTAATTTCACGATAATTATTGCAACTTTGAATATCCCTTTTGTTTTTATAGAAAGAAATCACAACACTTTTTCTCCATTCTTCTGGCATTCTCCGTTCCTTTAAAATTTTATTGAAAAGTTTAGTTAACCACTTAATATCTATGTGATGGGGAGCGAGAAGCTGAAGTAATGGTTTAAGCCTATTTGGAGCCCATTTGGAGATTTTTTATTTTTCTGTAATTTTTTGGTGTATTTTCACACTATTTTAAAGTCCAAGGGTAAAGTAGTCTAAAAAGAGTCAAATTAGAGTCCATTTAGTTTTTATTATGTATTTTTGCATTTCTTTATTTGAGTAGTTGTATTTGGGTAGGATTCTGTAGGTTTCTAATATGACAAGTTTTATTAGGCATAGAAGTCTTTCTTTAATTTGAAGTCCATTAGGATTGGGAATAGCCCAAACTTTTTTAAATACTTGTAAACCTCCGATTTGGAAGAATAGACAAGATTATTATTGCATTTGAGAAATTTTGGAGCCGCTGCTCTTCTTCTTCCTCTGCGACGGAAGGAACCCGAGAAGGGTTTGGCGCGAAGCCCAGCCGAGAAGGCTTCACCGCCACCGTCTTCCCCACTGCATCGCCCCCACCTTCTATCCTCCCCTTTCTTCCGCTGTCCCCCACTCTGTCCCGCATCACTATGTCTCCTAAACCTTTCCACACTTCAATAGGTATGTAATTCGGTCCTAAGCCCTTGTCCAATTTCATTTTTCTTAAAGCGTCACCCACTTCTAACATCTTAATATGTCTGAAATACTGATATTTATCAAATTTTGTTGACTTTTAGTTCTCTTCTAAAGATAAATCCTTAAAGCAATCTCCATTAAGTAATTTTTGAAAATAGCTACATCATCTCTCTTTAACCTCTAGATCCTTAATTAAAACCATTTGATCTTCATCCTTAATGCAACGAATATGATCTAGATCTCTACTTTTTCTTTCTCTTAATTTAGCAAGTTCAAACATGTCATTTTCACCTTCTCGAGTTCCTATTTATTATATAATTCTCCAAACACTTTGGATTTAGCTTTACTGACTATTCTCTTAGCCCTCTTTTTAGCTATTTTATAAGCTTCTAAAGTTTGATTATTTTTGTTGGTTTGTCAAGTCTTAAAACAATCTCTTTTAGTTCTAATGATATTTTGAATTTCCTCACTCCACCACCAAGTCTCTCTTTGTACATTCCTTTTGCCTTTAGATTCGCCTAAAAGTCATTTTGCTAAACTTTTTATACAATTTGTAGCATTATTCCACATTACATTAACTTCTTGATCTAAATTTCAAATATGTTCTTTTACTAAGTGATTTTTAAATGTTTCCAATTTTTTACTTTTCAAATTCCACCACTTAATCTTAGAACAATTATTTATGATGGACATACATTATTAGTAACCTATGTTGTGGGGCTAAACTCTCTTCAGGGATAACTTTACAATCTTTGCACAAAACTCTATCAGCCTTTCTAATAAGAAAATAATCAAATTGACTCTTATGTGTTCCACTCTTGTATATTATTAGGTGTTTGTCTCTCTTCCTAAAGAAGGTATTAACAAATGCTAGATCATAGGCTATAGTAAAATCAAGAATAGTTGTACCCATGCCATTTCTCTCGCCAAAACCAAATTGATGGGGAGCGAGAAGCTGAAGCAATGATTTAAGCCCATTTGGAGCCCATTTGGAGATTTTTTATTTTTCTGTAATTTTTTGGTGTATTTTCGCACTATTTTAAAGTCCAAGGGTAAAGTAGTCCAAAAAGAGTTAAATTAGAGTCCATTTAGTTTTTATTATGTAATTTTGCATTTCTTATTTGAGTAGTTGTATTTGGGTAGGATTCTATAGGTTCTAATATGACAAGTTTTATTAGGCATAGAAGTCTTTCTTTAATTTGAAGTCCATTAGGATTGGGAATAGCCCAAACTTCTTTAAATACTTGTAAACCTCCGATTTGGAAGAATAGACGAGATTATTATTGCATTTGAGAAATTTTGGAGCCGCTGCTCTTCTTCTTCCTCCGCGACGGAAGGAACCCGAGAAGGGTTTGGCGCGAAGCCCACCCGAGAAGGCTTCACCGCCACCGTCTTCCCCACTACATCGCCCCCACCTTCTATCTTCCCCTTTCTTTCACTGTCCCCCACTCTGTCCCGCATCAATTTTGGTATCAGAGCGGGCTTCGGTTCCTTCCACGGAGCCGAGATCCAGACGCCAAAGCCACACCGCCATCGTCGCCTTCCTTCCATCCTCCCGGTTTTCTTCTCCTGCTGGGCCCCGCCTGTTCGCTACAGTGGCAATCTGGCCACACCAGCTGCATCCCTGGTTGCACCGCCCTGGGGATCCTCACACGCGCCGGCCCTCGTGAATGCGACAGCACCCTGCCACGTCCACGCTCTCCCGCGTTGCCTCGCCGCACCCGCCCTGCGTTAACCCCTGGCCACCTTGCGCCTGTGGCCCCCTTCTCCCTGCTGCACCGGTCACCCCCACTGGCACCTTGCACCGCCCTGCCACTGTGACCGCCCCTGTCTGCGCCGGTCTTCGCGAACGCGCCAGCGCCCCGTGCCAACTGCGTGCGTGCGTGGGCACCCCCATCCTTACCGTCGTGCGCCCGCGCCTTCTCCTGCGCGTGCGTCCGCGTCGGCCAGCACCCCCCTCCCTCGCGCGCGTGTGCTTCAGCTCCTGCGCCGGTGCCCTTCTCCAGCACCGCGCCAACTGCGCCCGTGCGCTGGCACCCCCATCCGCACGGCCCTGCGCCCGCGCCCCTCCTGCGCCTGCCTTCGCCCACGTCTGGGCCTGCCCTTGCCCCGCCAGCGCCCGCGACCGCCCTCTCCCACGCTCTCCCCTTTCCTCCTCCCACGCTCTCTCTCAGCCTCTCCAGAAGAAGAAAAGGAAGAAGAGGAAGGAGGAGACGTCGCCGGAGCCACCGCCGCCGGACCCTCCCTCCGACGCCGTCGTCGCCGCCGCGAGAGTCACCGTTTGTCGGTGCCGTCGCCGGCAACTGCCTCCACCGCCGCTGTGCCCTTCCTTTCCCTCCCGCCCTCTGATCTCTCCCACTCTGGTTCCTATGTGTGAGAGAAGGAAGGAGGAAGCAAGCCCCTTTAAAGAAAGCCGGTCAAACTAGGTTTGACCTGGTTAGGTCTAGCCCGGTTCGCTACAGTAACCAGCCCGCTACAGTAATCGGGCGGTGCACCAGAGCTGTTATCGCACCGCCAGCACTAGAGATCTATTTGTGCTCCGATTCACGCACCGTTTGTGTCGTTGTGATCGTCTCGACAAATTCCAGTCACTCAGCGGCCCACACCCCGCGGCAGTCCATCCAATTTCACATCAATTGGGTAATCTCTCACATGTGCCACATGAATTTTAGCTTTCTCGCCCTTCTACCAAATGAGAAGCCGACAAAAATAATACTTGATGAAGAGAATCAGAACAATTATATTTCCCAAGCTATTGTTAATATTCTATTACAAACTGGTGACATTATTGTTGATGGTGATCAAGCTTTTGTAGAGTTTCACCTAAAATTTTTAGGTAGAACTCAGAAGAAATCAGTTAATTATTTTGATGGAGCTTGGTGCACTATTGATCCCTCGAGATCCTACATTACTTTGGGAAAAGAGTGGTTGGAAGAGCGACATGTTGCTATCGACTCAAACCAGTGCATTATCCAGCCACCGCATTTAAGAGGTAAATTTTGTTTTCCCAAGTATATTTCTACTGTTGCCAAGCCAGTGCCACCAGAGAAGACCGTGATTGATGAGAAGCCATTGGAATTAGTGACTATTACTGATCATCTATGTGTGGAGACTATTTTTGTTGACACTTAGGATCAAGACTTGTTCGTTGAGTCTGGACTTCATTTGATATGTGATGATGTATTTGAGATAAGTCCATCATTGACAACTACCAGTGATCTGCCAGATGTTACCAGAGATCAGTGCAACTATGATATGATATGGTCTGATCTTGATGCACACATCCTATGCAGACTGCAACTTTTCAGAAGGCTTATTAGTTTGGATATCCTTATGGCGACTTTATTAGTGCATGACTTTGTTATTCCCCTGCCACTTGTATGGATATTGCAACACTTCAAAACTTGAGGACGAGTTTTCTCGAACAAGGGGAGAATGATGGGGAGCGAGCAGCTGAAGCAATGGTTTAAGCCCATTTGGAGCCCATTTTTTATTTTTCTGTAATGTTTTGGTGTATTTTCACACTATTTTAAAGTCCAAGGGTAAAGTAGTCCAAAAAGAGTCAAATTAGAGTCCATTTAGTTTTTATTATGTATTTTTGCATTTCTTTATTTGAGTAGTTGTATTTGGGTAGGATTCTGTAGGTTTCTAATATGACAATTTTATTAGGTATAAAAGTCTTTCTTTAATTTGAAGTCCATTGGATTGGGAATAGCCCAAACTTCTTTAAATACTTGTAAACCTCCGATTTGGAAGAATAGACAAGATTATTGCATTTGAGAATTTTGGAGCCGCTGCTCTTCTTCTTCCTCCGCGACGGAAGGAACCCGAGAAGGGTTTAGCGTGAAGCCCAGTCGAGAAGGCTTCACCGCCACCGTCTTCCCCACTGCATCGCCCCCACCTTCTATCCTCCCCTTTCTTCTGCTGTCCCCCACTCTGTCCCGCATCACAAATCCTCCATGAATCCTCTCATTTCCTCTATGACTTTTACTCACATGGCCATTAAGATCCCCACCAATAAAAATTCTCTACATTAGAGATATTTTGGATCAATCTATCAATAGCCTCCCAAAATTGCTTTCTAATGCCCTTTTCTAAACCCACTTGTGGTGCATATGCATTAACTATATTCAAAGTATACTCACCTAAGATATGTTTTATCAAACTAAGTCTATCCCCCAGTTTATTAACTTCTACAACTTTATCTTTTAAGTCTTTATGTATTATTATAGCCACACCATTTCTAGAGTTATTAATTCCTATATACCAAAATTTATATCCATCAATATTTTTAACTTTAGATCATTTCCACGTAGTTTCTTGTAAACATGCTATGCTAACCCTCCTATCCCTCATTAACTTAACCAACTCTATACCCTTGCCCGTTAAGTTCCTATATTCCAAATAGCTAGACAGATCCTATGCTTTTGGACTAACTTCTTATCCGTGTTCGCCTAACCCCACACGAGAACCCTTGCCTATTTGACACCGCAATCGGGGGCCACTATGGTACGTCACTTATGGGAAATGCCCTAGCTAGCCGTTACTCACTTATCATTCCATCCAGGTTTTGATGTAACGCATCGTTTCTGGCGAACGCCCAAGCATTAGCATAAATATTTAGATCAGAATTCATGTAAGGATTTGACATTATTTTTACTGTTGGCTGTCAACCTAACGCAAACCCCCCTCCTTTCTCACCTTGGCTTGGGACCCGTTATGGCGGAGTTTCGTAACAGCTAATTCAGACAGAGTATTCCATTGACAGATTCCTTTTTTGGATGGCAACTAACTCAAGGGGCGTATTTAACAACTTAAGGAGATTTGAAGGGGTTTTTAGGAATTATGAAGATTCCAAGGTGATTTTTGGAATATCAATGGATTTTAGGGGGATAATATGTAAAAAAAATTAATTTATCTAATAATAAAGCACAGGAGTATTTGTGGATCCGTGATGGGTCCTTATTGGGCTTACATAAGGTCCATTGGATCCTTGATTCCTTATAGAATCTTGATTGGATCATCCATGGTTAATGGCGTATGTCAGATTGACTTTGACTCAAGGAGTGTTGATAATGGGTTGCCCTTGAATCCCCATGGATCCATCGTCTTATTATCCTATTGTTCATCTATTAAGAATACCCTTGACACCTAACATTCAATAAGCTTTTATGTATGTCCATGAATGCTAGTTACTTAGTTTAAGCTGCTATACTAGTCTCTCATTACCTCATCTTGGTTCCTGTTATGAATGAATGAAAGTGGTTTACCCAACACATTCTAGGCTTGAACCCTAACCCCTTTCATGAGATGAGGGATGCTTTCTGCCCCTATTAACTTCGAAAATTGGTAAGAAGAAGTAATCCAAGTCCATATTCCTATGTACAAATATATATATTTTTTGGGTTGTAGCCCAATGGTGTAAGCCATTGGGTGAAAACAGCCCGCCCCGGGTTCGAAACCTGGGACCCCACCCTCCCTACCCATGCCCCCCCCTTTAAACCATCCAAGAGAAATCCTCAAAGCGCACAAGGCGCTGCCTTCCGCAAGAATCGAGCTCCTGCCGCCTGGTGTGCAGTGGCGTGTCCCACCGTTTGGGCACGCCTTCGCGCACTATGTACAAATATTTACTGGCCCTTGAAGTGGTATGTTGGACCAAAAAATGTGCATGACAATAATATATGCAAATTTTAAACCAAGTTCATGGCCATGGGGTAGAAGGTCATAAATTGATACCTATGGTTCGGGGGCGATGGTTGATCAGTTCGTACCATGGGCAAAAAGGAAAAAATCAATAGCAATATAGGAAAATACCTGTCTTGGCCGCTGCCTGTTAGCAGAGAAGAAGAGAGTGGGGCTTCCGGCCCCCTGTTTTAGCCGCAGAAGAGAGGAGGAGGGAGACGTCCGCGGAGGGGAGGGTCCCCTGCCCACTGAAGTCGCCGCAGAGGCCGCTGGCTGCCACTGCCGCCTGGCCTCACCCCCGCGCAGGGGATCTCCCCTGCCCACTGAAGCCGCCGCAGCAGAACAGAAGAGAGGGAGAAGGGGATGGCCCCCCTCGCCGCCGCCGCTGCCGCTGGGAGCCCCCGCCGCCGCTGCCACCGCCGGATACCCCCCTCGCCGCCGCCGCTGCCGCGTGCCACCGCTGGAGCCCCCCGCCGCTGCTGCTGGGTTCCCCCGCCGCCGCTGCCACTGCTGGGATCCCCCTTGCCGCCGCTGGGTTCCCCCCCCCTCGCCGCTGCCGTCGCCGCCAGGCCTCTCCTTCGCGCCGCTGCTGCTGTTGCCGTTTGCTGCTGCTGCCGCCATTTAAAGAGGGCAGAGGAGAGGGCCTCTCCCCTGTCCTGATCGCAACAGGAAAGGGAAAGGGCAGGCCGCTGCTCCCCCTGTCCTGATCGCAACAGGAAAGGGGGGCCGCTGCTCCTTCTGCTCCTGGTCGCGGCAGGAGAGGGAGAGGGAGGCCGCCGCCTCTCCTCCTCCTCCATGCTCTCCCACGGCTCTCAGGGAAGGCCAATTTTCGGAAATTCAAGGTAGAAGACAAAACTAAATTAATTTAACAGGGGGAAACATGCAAATAGCCAAATCTAAATGGCCGGGGAGCGTCCGTAATTGACCGGGACGGTGTTTTGGCAAGTACAATGTGAATGGCCGGGACGAGGTCAAATGGCCGGGACGAGACATCAAATGGCCGGGACGGCGTCTTCTCCACTCCCTATAAAAGGAGATGGGGCGCCCCAAGCTGAGGGGTGGATTTCGGAACTGAAAAAAAACCAGAGCAAGGCTCTGAGAAGACTGCAAGGCGGTCTGGAAGAAGGGTCTGCAAGGCAGCCCTAAAAAAAAATATATCGTGCAAGGCGCGATTTTGGCTATTTTCAAGTCCGGAAAAAGGTCCATTGGGCTTCCTTATTGGGCCTAAATTCCTTATTGGGCTTGAATTTCATATTGGGCCTGGATTACTTATTGGGCCAGACTTGTACTTTTACACAGTTAATTGAGACATTTTATGCTTATTGGGCTGATATTTGACAAATTATCTTGTGTGATTTATTGGGCCTAGTGGGCTACTTTAAAATATTTAATCATGCCTTATGTGAATTATTTCATGTAATGTCACGTTTATTTAAAACGTTGCACTACGTAATTCCTTAGTCAAAATCAACCAAATTTTCGACGAACATTAACGAAATATCTTCCAATATTATCCTTTGATTTTTAATAACAGAAAATCAACAAACAAGTTATGTTTCACATCAATTTTAATCCACCTTAAGTTAATTCACATTTAAATCATTAAATAAATGAAAACATTAACTTAATTCATGTAATTCGAATTTAAATAAATAAATAACGAAAATGTTTAAATAAATAAAATAATAATTCTAAAATACCAAAAAAATGGGAAAATACATTTAAAAATCAATAAAAATGAAATAAATATCAACAAAAATTCTAAAAAATAGATTGCATGTTTGCAACCATGTTCTCTTTCATGTGTAATTCATTTCATTCAAATGTGAGTCATATTCTCTTGTTTCTAAGGGTTTGTCTGATGGTTAATCAAGGGTGTTCAGCCTTTGTGCTGATATAATTAACACTAACCGCAGTTAGTGGGGGAGGTCAAATGAACTAAATAAGACCATGTCCATGTCCAAATAAATAAAACTCAAACCAAAATCAAATCCAAAGATAAATTTAAAAATTTTAAAGTGTTGAAAAATAATTCTCACTAAGATGGCGACTCCACTGGGGACCTCCCTTCCCTTCATCTCTCCATCAGACAATACCCTAACAATAAGATGTACTCACATCATACCTTTTCTGTGCAGGTCTTGCAATGGCGGCTCTCGCGCATACTCCGGGCGTGGTCTTCGGCCCACTTGTGGTCCAGGATCACATAAGAAACGGCTACCTCACGACGCCTACCAGGTTTGGAGCTTTTCCCCCTGTGGTGGAATCTCCATACTTCCTGGGCGTAATACCGGCCGTCGTACCTACTGCTACCAAAGCTCAGGAAACAAGCAAGACAAAGGAGGAGCCTCAAGCTCAGGAGGCTGACTTGGTGCAAATGTTCACCACCTATGCCATCAACTTCACCGACACTCCAACAACGAAAAAGCATAGAAAGCACAAGTATGACAAGAAGCCCACGACCCGTGGCATTTCAAGCTCTGGAAAGACTGTCCGCATTGGCGAGCTCCGGATCCGCCTGGACGGCAGTGAGACCATGGTGATACCGGAACGGCATGTGGCTACCATTCGGTAAGGAACAAATTTGGCATTGCCTAAAGTGCAGCAGGATAAGCCGAGCTTTAAAGTGAAAGAAATAAGGAAGCAATGGACAAAAGCTGGGACCCGAAATCCTAAACCTGACAAATTTGGCTTTAAGAAATACAAAGCTAATGTCGAAAAGGAAGAAGGGTACAACTCGTCGGGTTAAACAAATGTGGGTTACCAAAGAAGAAGCTGAGGAGCTCCGGAAAATAAGGGCCCTGGAATCCTTATAGGGCGAAAGAATGTGGAGGGGTCATGAAGCAAGATCCAGCCATGTGGCAGAATTTCAGAAGAAGGAAGGTCCACGAAAGACAAAGGGAGCCTTCCCAAGAGTCTCGGACTAAAGAGAGCACCCCTCCCCAACCGGCTTATCTGCAAAGAGGATATAAAAGGAAAGGGGTATACCAAGAAAGAAGAAGGCAGGCAAGCCCGGAGACGGGGCAGAATTTCACGCCTGAAGAGCACAAAAGGGATGAAAATATCCCTAGAATATCAGTTTTCCAGCGCCTGGGTCTTGTTGTACGCCTGAGGCAGAAGAAGCGGAGAACGGTGAAGATCACTGAAGAAGGCGTGCGAGTATACACTTGCTACGCTTCCAATATCAACTTGCTGGCAATCACTGACCAGGTAGAAACTTCAAATACAGAGCAGCATCCCGCGACAGTTGGTCGCAGGAGGGAGCAAGCTCGGGCCTGGCTTGACCGGGTAAATACAGAGGGCGACCTACCAATTCCAAATGAAGGAGGCGCGGGGGTGACCGACATGGCCACAACTTCAAATCACCCGTCAGACCAAGGTCGGCCCAACGAAGGTTACAATATCAGGGTATCTCCATCACTAAATTTGGAAACAGTAATGCTAGAAAATCAAAAGCTCAAGGCTATGCTGGAAGGCCTTATGCAACAGTTGGGCATGGCGCCCCCACAGCCATCACTACCACCACAGTCGGTACAGCAGGTGGTGCAACCTCAGCAGCTCCAACAAGCAGCCCAGCCGATACCGCCTATAATGGCGCCCCAGCCTGGGAACGCACAACCAAGTACGCCCCGGGCAGGGTTCACAAATCCAAACTCAAGCCACGAAGAGAATCAAGAGGTGCATGTTGCAGAACAGCGGCATGGGTTGCCACCACTAAATACTACATTTGAAGAAACGATGGTTTCCCAGAGGGCAATGATCGAGCAAATAATTGAAGCAAAAATGGCTGAGCAGAGCGAGGGTTCGCCACTTATGATTTGTATAGGGTACCATACCCCGTACATCACCTCTTAAAAAGCTCCCAGCAGAACACTCAAAGGTCCCAAAATTCTCAAAATTCAATGGGGAGGGATCACCTCATGAGCATATAGCTCATTACATGAGCATCATGGGAGAATTGGCGACTGAGGAGTCCTACCTCTTGAGGTATTTCTCGATGTCCCTGACAGGGCCAGCATTTCAATGGTATGCCCGACTGAAACCCAACTCGATAGTTGGTTGGGAAGACAAGCAAAGAAAATTCTTTGAGCGGTTCAGGATGACAGAAAGGAGAGTCACCTTGGCAGAACTCATATCTCTAAAGCAAAATAAAAATGAGTCTGCTCTAGACTTCATCAAAAGATGGCGTGACATGAGCATGAAATGTGAGCAACCGCCGGCACATGAAGATGCAGTGAAGCTTTGCCAAAGGAGTCTGAAGCCAGAAATCAAGGAAAAGCTCTTAGGAGCTAATATCCGGACATTCGAACATCTCAACAATACAGTGGCAGAGATTGAAATCTTTTTTGCAGAAAATCCAACCACAGTGTTTGGAAAAGGCAAACCACCAAAAGACAAAGGCTCGGGGTCGCGAGAAGTGAATGCTGTGGACTTTTCATCGGCGCTCGGCAAAAAGGGGGGCAAGGGTGAGGCATCCGCTCCCCCAAACACCAAGAAAAAAAAAAAATGTCAACACTTTCGTTGGGTGAGAGACTCAGCGCTCCCTATTCATTTACAAGGGAGCACACCAGAGAATTGCTTGACATATGCCTTCAGGAGAGTCTAATTACTCTCCCAGAGCCGAAGCGTCCAGAAGAAGCCGCAATGGTAGACAAGCCCAATTATTGCGCATATCACCGCATGCTGGGTCATACTTTAGAAAATTGTTATCTGTTCAAAAATCGGGCAGAAAAGCTGATTCAAGCGGAATCATTGATATGGCCGAACACCTGGTGAACCACCCAACCACATCAGCAACCGAAGCTTACATTCACGGCAAATGTGATTCATGCCGTAGTTCAAGCAGAAGAGGCACAAGTTGAGCAGTTGACAAAGCTCCTGGATTTGCCGCATATCAACAACTGCCAGATGATATGGTAGAAAGGGCTATTCTTGCAACATTCCATGACCAACAAGAAGAAACGGGCTGGGTCCAGGTAAATGCCAAGAAGAGGTCAGTCCCTAAAAAGTCTCAAAGAAAGCAACAGCCCAGGAAGCTGTATCCCGGTGGCGCTGCCCCGCCCAATGGGATAGCAAAAGACAAGACTTTGCAAGAACTGATAGTCTTGCGGAAGAGAATCAGAAATCAAAAAAGGAATGAAAAGAGGAAATTGAAGAAAGAATCAACAGCCTGTGAAACCTCTACAGCAAATGGAGTCAATGGCCCCTCAAAAGGCTCCAAGGGTTGATTGACGAACTTGAAGAATATCAACAGATGGCACCAACTAAAGCAATCCCCTTGGAAAAATACATACCATGGGAAGAACTGGAGCGTAAAATGCGCTTGAAGAAATGGCTCATCGAGCTGCGAGAGCATATGCAAAAACATGGGGATGCCCTCCCCTCTGTCGGTGAAAATGAAATGTTTTGGGGAGCTGACTGCACCGTTGAAGACTTAGTCGAAAAAGTGCAGACATTTCATGCAATATGACCTATGTGTTTACTCTCAGCCGGGGGAACAATCCAAATCAGGGATCCGCTGTGTGCCCCCTGAAGCCAGAAGGCCATTCAAAACTTACCAAAGAAACAAGCCACCCCAGAAGGTCATATACTTCAGAGGGGAAAAGTCAGGGCCCGTCCCTGTACCTCAAACTAAAGGTGATGAATATATCTTCCCGTCATCCGATGAAGAGGAGGAAGATCTTGTTGTTGAAGATGATATGCCAATTCCCACAATGGCGGCAATGAAGGACCCTCTCAGGTGTCAACTAAAGGAGAGTAGAAGAGCTGGTACCTCTCGTGACTGAGAAGCTCTCTCTAGAGAAAGAACAAGAAGAGAGGATAGGCGGCGACGTCACGATTCCCCTTCCATCACAAGCACCCAAAAGTTTGGCAAAAGTAATGCCCTCTTTCGAGAAATCCAAGGATAGAGCTAACCGAAAGGTTCTCCAAGCATTGGGGAGGTTTCCGACCAACCTTAGTATTGGGATGCCTTAGCATTGAGCAAAGAATTGCGTGAGGCGTTCATTGCAGCGTTGCAGGAACCGGAAGTCTATGAGGCCCATGTGGCAGAAATGAAAGAAGATATATATGAAGCATTAACGGCTTCTGTGACCTTCACAGAAGATGATATGTTGCTACCCTCTCCCTGTCACAATAGGCCTCTATACATGAGGGGGGAGATAAATGGACGAGAATTAGACCGTATTCTGGTCGATGCCGGTTCCGCAGCGAACATTATCCCGTTAAAAACGTTTCACAATCTGTTCCTTACCCCTTATTTACATAAGGTGGAAGGAGTCAAGATAGCGGGATTCAATCAGAACTCTGAAGAAGCCTTGGGGCGCGTGGATGTGGACCTAGCCCTAGGCGATTTTGTAACAAAGGTTGTATTCTATGTGGTTGACACTAATACTTCCTTCAAAGCCCTCTTGGGGCGACCATGGCTACATAAAAACTTGGTGGTGCCATCAACTCTTCATCAGTGCCTAAAATACACAAAAGGAGGCGAGCAACATCGGGTCTTCGCCGACCTAGAACCATTTAAAGTGTATGAATGTCACCTGGCTGATGCAAGGCTATACTATGAGGGGGCAGCTGATCCCCCTAAGATACAAGATAAAGGCAAACAGATTGCGGGGACCTCCTCGAAGAGCAGCGGCAAAATAAGAGTCAATAAAGAAGGGTGGCAGCGCTCATGCAAATCCAACAGTCGGGGGATGTAAGTCAAAAACCCCTCCAACTCAAAGACCTATCGTCAGGTTAGAAGCTAACACTGTCAGCCGGTTGATAGAGGCCGGAATACCGCTGCCACAAGATCATACACAAGGGACGGCTGGACATGAAATATATACAGTTGAGCCAATAAAGTTCTTCATAGCTCGCCATAAAGATGGTAGACCGATTGTGTTCTACAAAGGAGAGCCAACACCCAAGCAGCCTCCACAAGATGACTTCGGTCGAAGACATGCCATGTCCGAGTCCCAAGAAATGATTGGAGAACTTGAAGATATGCCACAATACATCAAAGATATGTGCCAAAAACAAAATATCCCTCAGACCCAGAATAGTCTGAGGGGTAAAATGTTTCAAGAACTGTGGTACCCTACAAATGTCAGGGGGCAACCGCCCTTCTCCCACAATGACCGAAGAGGTCTCGGATGGGAGACGTGGGAAGACCCTATGGAGCATTATGCAGTGAACATGGTCAGCATAAACCCTGCCCCCATGAGAATGGGAATTGAAAAGCAAAGGGGGCAGAGCCCCATGGAAGATGAAAATGAAAATGTCCCTTGTCAGGAGCAAGAATGGGAAGTGTAATGACTAATACAGACGACGAAGAGGACTTCGTTGATTTAGAGCCTGCGCCCCGAGAATTGGAAGATGGTGGGCAGGCCACTGTGGATGAACTCTTAGAAAAAATCTGGGGGCACCAGACGATCCTCGTCCTGTGTTCATCAGTGCATTACTGAATAACGAAGAAAGACAAGCATATGAACAACTACTCTCAGAGTTCAAAGATTGTTTTGCTTGGTCTTATAAAGAAATGCCGGGTCTGGATCCGTCTGTGGCCGAACATGAATTGGCTATTTTGCCAGAGGCAAGCCTGTGAAACAAACCAAAGAAGAATGCATCCAGAGCTGGAAAAGAAAGTTGTAGATGAGGTCAACAAAATCTTGGATGTCGATTTCATCGAAGACTGCATGTATCCAATATGGCTGGCCAACATAGTGCGGTAAAAAAGAAAAATGGGCAGGTTCGGGTCTGCATCGACTTCCGGGATCTAAACAAAGCATGCCCGAAAGATGACTTCCCTCTGCCCATAACCGAAACAATGGTGGATGTCACCACGGGGCATGAAATACTGTCTTTCATGGATGGAAGCTCGGGGTACAACCAAATTCGGATGGCCGACAAAGACAAAAATCACACGGCCTTCCGATCGCCTAAGGGCATATTCAACTACAAAAGAATGCCCTTTGGCCTGAAAAATGCAGGCGCCACTTATCAAAGGGCCATGACCAAGATATTTGATGAAATGCTCCATAACTTGGTCGAATGCTATGTGGACGACCTGGTCGTCAAGTCGGAAAAGAAAAGAAAAAATCATGTAGAAGACTTGCGCAGGGTCTTCGAAAGGCTCCGCCAATACAAGCTGAAAATGAACCCTATGAAATGTGCCTTCGGCGTGTCAAGTGGAAAATTTCTCGGGTTCATCGTTCGCTACCGGGGTATTGAAATAGATCCCGATAAGATCAAGGCCATTAGGGAATTGCCTTCCCCTAAGACACTCACCGAGCTACGCTCCCTCCAAGGTCGTTTGGCTTACATCAGAAGATTCATATCCAACTTGTCGGAAGATGCCAACCTTTCTGTAAATTGACAAAGAAAGGAGCCCCATTTATTTGGGATGAAGAATGTCAAAATGCCTTGAACAAAATCAAAGAATATCTCCTCAGCCCGCCCGTGCTGGGGGCACCCATTACAGGGAAACCTCTAATTCTATACATTGCGGCTATGGATGCTTCACTGGGGGCATTACTTGCTCAAGAAAATGAAGGAGGCAAAGAACAACCCCTCTATTATCTCAGTCGGATGCTAGTCGGACCAGAGCACCGATATGCACCAATGGAAAAGTTATGCTTGGCATTGGTTTTTGCCGTTAAAAAGTTAAGGCATTATTTGCTGGCGCACAAAGTTCAACTCATCTCTAGATGTGATCCTCTCAAGTCCTACTCAAACAGCCGGTCCTGTCAGGGAGGCTGGGAAAATGGGCACTATTGCTTATGGAGTTTGATATCTCCTATGTGCCACAAAAAGCAATTAAGGGACAGGGAATGGCAGAGTTCTTGGCCGCCCATCCGGTGCCAGAAAACTCCCCCCTGAATACAGAATTGATTGATGAGGAGGTGCTCCCCTCTCAAGAAACTTATGAAGCCCAAGAAGCACAAATTGAATACTGGCAGCTATACTTTGATGGGGCCGCGCGAGCTTCTCTGAAGGCTGACGGCACATCGACAAATGTGGCAGGGGCAGGAATTGTCTTTGTAACCCCGGAAAAAGGGATATTGCACTATTCATGTGCTCTTATGGAATCCCTCACAAATAATGAAGCAGAATATGAAGCCCTCATAGTTGGCCTGGAAATCGCCCTAGAAATGGGCATAAGATGCATTGAAGTGTTTGGCGATTCACTGTTAGTCGTCAGACAAATGTTGGGCATTTTTGAAGTCCGAAAAGAAGAATTGAAAGCCTACTTTGAAGCAGCTACAAGACTCAGCGACAGGTTCTATCACTTCAAAATAGAGCATGTTAGAAGAAGTCAAAATTCACAGGCTGATGCATTGGCCAAGCTTGCATCTGCTCTCAAACTCCCTCCTGAAGGTGAACTGGCGATTACCATAAGAAACAGAAGGTTGCTTCCAAGCACCCTAAATCGCCATAATGGTCTGACGACCTTTGAGGCAAATACCTTGGAAGAAAATGAAGGCCAAGAAGAAGATGATTGGCGCGTTCCTATCATCAAAATGAAAAATGGTTGGCTACCAGATAAAAGGGGGGAGCGAGTGCAATTATTGCGAAGAGCCGCTTCTTACAAGCTGATAAATGATACATTATACAAGTTTACGCCCGGGAAGGATAAATCCCTACTGTTGAGATGCCTATCTCCGAAAGAAGCCAAGATGATCATGCGGGAGGTACACGCAGGACTGTGCGGAGCCCACCAATCTGGCCCAAAAATGAAAATCAATATACAAAGCAAAGGCTTTTACTGGCCAACAATGTTTGCAGACTGCGAGCGATTCGCTCGAGCCTGCCCCCAATGCCAAGCCTATGGGCCCGTGCCAAGAAAACCACCAAGCAAGCTCCACCCAACAACACCAACATGGCCATTGCTGAATGGGGAATGGACATAGTGGGTCCCCTCCCTACATCATCCAAGGGGTATAAATACATTCTGGCTGCCACAGATTATTTCTCAAGATGGGCTGAGGCTGTACCTCTGAAAGAAACTACCGGAGAAGCGGTGGCTCGCTTTGTCCGACATCATATCATATACCGGTTCGGTGTTCCGAGTCGGATCATGTCTGACAATGGCACTCCATTCAAAAATCAGACAATAAACAAATTGATAGCAAAATTCCACATCGAATGGAGGACGTCAACGGTCTACTATCCTCAAGCCAATGGGTTAGCCGAAGCCTTCAATAAAACCTTATGCAAGCTCATGGTCAAATTGGTAAATGGTCGAAAGCGTGATTGGGACGAAAGGATGCATGAAGCTCTATGGGCCTATCGCACCATCTACAAAACTCCCACAGGATGTTCACCCTTTTCCCTGTTTATGGGACCGAAGCAGTCATTCCTGTGGAAATTGAGCTCTCATCCTATAGAGTAGCTCTCCATTATGGTCTACCTACTGATGAGGGGACCGAAATAGAAAGACGGCTTGAGGAGTTGTCAAATTTGGAAGAAAAACGCTTGGTCGCATACCAACGTCTTCGAAATTATCAGGCACGGATGTCCCGCGCTTTTGACAAGCTCGTGAAGGAAAGAGCTTTTAAAAAGGGAGATTTAGTCATGGTCAAACAAAAGGACGTCATGGCCTCTCGACCCAAGAATAAATTCATACCCAATTGGCTCGGTCCATTTGTGGTCGACAAAGTGTTCGAAGGTGGCGCCTACACAGTGGTCGACCAAAAGGAAGTGTTATGTTCCCACCTTTAAATGGCAGACATATGAAATTGTACCATACTCCTGAGTGTGAGTACGTCTACACAATGCAACAGGTGGATCCGGCTTCGGTACACGTAAAGAGGTAGAAGTGATCTCGCTGCGGGATCTTCTAAATGAGAAGAAAAAAAGGGGGGGGGGGAAAAGAAAAGAAAATGGGCTTAAAAATGAGGTGCCCCGGCAGACTTGATCCTTTATTCTGTTGAGATGGATCAAGGGCAAAAAGGCCTAAAACCCGGCTGAGGTGAAAACCCGAAAGGGCGCTTCAGGCAAAAATGGGAAACCCTGCTGCATGAAAACCCGAAAGGGCGTGCAGGCAAAAGAAAGAAGGGGCTAATTGTGGTGAAAACCCAAAAGGGCATCACAATGGTATATTAAAAAAAAAAAAAAAGGGGGGGGGTACTCTCTTGACCTCTTAGAACGAGATCGAGTCATCCCGCATTCCTTATAAAAGGAAGGACACAAGAGTTGTCAATGACGAAACAACCCCTAAGTTCATTCAAATGAATAATCAAATTCAGGGGCTACAACCGAGACAACGATGATTGTGTCTTTCCGCCCTTATAAGAGATATGGGAAGTTCGAACTCTGCTCGAAGAAAGAGAGGGAGGGGGAAACACCAAAAAAAAACAAGAGAAGAACTTATTCAAAAAAAAAGAAAGTCGAATCCAAAGCTTCTTTGGCTAACAAGTCGTCAAGACCAGTCAAAAGTCAAATCCCGAGTTTCTTTGGCTAACAAGCCATCAAGGCCAGTCAAAAAGCTCAAAATCCAGACCTCTTGGCTAACAAGCCGTCCAGGCCAGTCAAAGGTTGAAATCCATGTCTTTTGGCTAACAAGTCGTCAAGACCAGTCAAAAGTCAAATCCCGAGCTTCTTTGGCTAACAAGCCGTCAAGGCCAGTCAAAGGGCTCAAAATCCAGACCTCTTGGCTAACAAGCCGTCCAGGCCAGTCAAAGGTTGAAATCCATGTCTTTTGGCTAATAAGTCGTCAAGACCAGTCAAAAGTCAAATTCCGAGCTTCTTTGGCTAACAAGCCGTCAAGGCCAGTCAAAAAGCTCAAAATCCAGACCTCTTGGCTAACAAGCCGTCCAGGCCAGTCAGGGGTTGAAATCCATGTCTTTCGGCTAACAAGTCGTCAAGACCAGTCAAAAGTCAAATCTCGAGCTTCTTTGGCTAACAAGCCGTCAAGGCCAGTCAAAAAGCTCAAAATCCAGACCTCTTGGCTAACAAGCCGTCCAGGCCAGTCAGGGGTTGAAATCCATGTCTTTTGGCTAACAAGTCGTCAAGACCAGTCAAAAGTCAAATCTCGAGCTTCTTTGGCTAACAAGCCGTCGAGGCCAGTCAAAGAGCTCAGAATCCAGGCCTCTTGGCTAACAAGCCGTCCAGGCCAGCCAAAGGTTGAAATCCATGTCTTTTGGCTAACAAGTCGACAAGACCGGTCAAAAGTCAAATCGCGAGCCCCAGAGGAGCCTCAATCCTCTAAGCACATTTACGGCTCTCAGGGAAGCCTTTATTTCCCTACCGTACACAAATCCAAATTCTCAATCCACGGCTCTCAGGGAAGCCTTTAATTTCCTACCATACACAAATTCAAATTCTTACGGCTCTCAGGGAAGCCTTTAGTTCCTCACAAAAAAAAAATAATAATAGAATAAATAGGGGCTTAAAAAGGAGGTGCCCCGACGGACTTGGTCTACCACTTCATCGTGATGGATCAAGGGTAAAAAAGTCTAAAACCCAGCTGAGGTGAAAACCCGAAAGGGCGCCTCAGGCAAAAATGGGTAAACTCCTCAACGCAAAGACCTACAAAGGCGCGTTGGAAAAAGCTAGAGGGGGCCAAGCCTGGTGAAAACCCGAAAGGGCACTGGGGTTGGTAAAGTAAAAGAAAAAAATAAAAAAAAATAAAAAAAAATCAAATCCAAATTAAAATCAAGATCATAAGCCCGAGGGAGCTTTGATCCCTTCACTCAAAGTACGGCTTTAGAGAAGCCTTAATTCTCTAACACAGACATGGGTAGCCCCAGAGGAGCCCTAATCCTCTGAGTGAAACAGCTAGTGGCTTTTGGGGGAAGCCTTAAAACCCCTGTTATCAAAAAAAAAAAACATCATCATCAAGGAAAAAAATCATCACACGCTGATGGCAAAAGTCAAAAGCGTAATGTATATAACAAATAAAGGTCTCAGTCCCAGGACAGGCCCCTGGGATAGCCTAAGAAATAGAAGGCAAATAAGTGCACAACACAGGCACCAATATGAAAAAGCGACATCTCAAGCAAGTCTATGTCCCAACATCACTAGCCCTCAAAATGTCAGCCTCAGACTCTAGAGCAGCAATGGCAGCATGGATCCGGCTCTGCTCCGCCTCCAAGGAAAGTAGTCTAGCGGCCAGGGCCACCGAGTGCTGCTTGTCCTCGGCAACTGACCGGTCCAGGTACGATGTCAACATACGTAGAAGATCCGCACGAGCTGACTGCTTCCTCTGTGTAGAGAGTAGACAGGTATGCTGGTCCCGTACCAGTGAAATCTGGCTAGCAGTGCCAATGGCCTCACGGCGAAGAGTAGTCAGTCGATCCTCCAAGACCTCAAGAGCCCGTAGGGGGCGGTCCAAACCTGTAAATTCAGAAGCAAAAGAAAAAGGGGTAAATTTGTACTAAATAAAGAGCAAAGAAAGAAAGTAAAAGAGTAGTGGATGAGAGAAAGAACTGAAGCGGCAGGGGAGGGACGAGAAGACACCTCATCGACGTCACAAGCAGCTTCAGAAGTGATAGAGAGCTGCTGAGTCTCGCCCGATAGAGGCTCAGTACTCTCACTATGGGGACCAGAAGTCATACAAGTCTCTGAAGAGTCAGGCTCGCTGCCATCCAAGGGTGAGGTCATCCCTGAATTCTCCATGTCTAGAGGATCATAAGCGAGAAATGTCAGCGTCGAGATAAATGCCCATGGCCAGCTCAAAAATAGAAAAGACATACCTGAGGCATGGGCGGAAGACTTGATGGCGACCTCTACTTCCTTAGCAGCAGCAGGGAGGTTTGATGCAGGGGGTACAGGTACAGAAGAATCATCCCCATTGTTATTTATCTCGCCAGGGTCCGGCTCAGGTAATAGAACGTCCTGGCCGATCACAACTGTGAAACAGATAGAGAAGGGCATATAAACAGAAGAAGAGGGGAGAGGGAAACCCCGAACAAGTCTGGAAAGCTGATTTGAAAGCAAGATTGCAAGTCACAGAAGTCATACTGCACAAAGCGAAATGCATAATCGATACCTGGGTCAGAAGTCTGGGGCAAAGGTTCAACAGGTATCCCCGTCTCCTCATGGGGCGCAGAAAAGTCCAACAGGGGGTGGGACGGTGCCGGAGTCTCACTTTCCTCCTCATTCAATGCAATAGGAGCTGACAGAGACAAAGGATTACCTTGATCAGATGCGCCTGCAAAATATGAAACAAAGCATGTGTATAGGTAAACGAGGAAAGAAAAGTGCAGGAAAGTTTAAAAGGCGGGCAGCAAGTCTTAAAAGCCGAGATACCCTCAGTGGAAGAAAGGGGTGGAGCTTCAGTTGCGGTGGGCTCAACTATGGCGGTGGTGGCCTGAAGTGCCCTTTGATCTGGAGTGGGCAAAGGTTCTTCCATCATTGTCATCAAGTCATCAAGGGGTATACCTAAAAAGAAAATGATGACAATAAAAATGGAAGACAAAGACATCAAGAATCAAAATAAAACAAGGAGGGACCGAATCAAAGGAAAGTCAACTTACTGAAATCGGGATCCTCAGGATTCTCCATAGAAGGGTCCCAATTCGGGTTCAGAATAGGGATATCCGTAACATCCAATTCATAATCCCAATCATCCACATCATCTTCCCTGGAATGGCCTCCTTGGGCCTCCGAAACCAGGGGCACTAGCTCCACATTCTGATCTTTGGACAGAAGGGAGCTCAATAATGGCTCAGTGGGAGCTGTTAAAATCAAGGAGAGAGTAAGCAACTGCATAAGTGACATATGAGCAAGATAAAAGAAAACCGCATGAAATGATGACTATCATTACCTGCGTGCACTGGGCTAGCGGGATCCACATGCATAGCAATATGAGGTGAAAAGGTCGCTCCGTCTGCGAGATGAAACAAAATCAATGAAGGATGCATATAAAAGAAGAAGGAAGAAGATGCAAAGGAAAGTGGTGTTCATTACCTGCGCCATCAAGGAGGGGATTGCCCGTCTCGGGAGAAGGAATGGATAAACTGATATCTGGCCTCACACGGGTCTCCGGCTGTGCTAAACGGTGAGAGGGACTCACAGTGTCTGAAAAAAGGGGGAGCAAAAGGAAATCAGCAAAAAAAAAGAGAGACAACTCAAGTTGTGAAATCGATATGTAAATACATTTTAAAGAAAAGATCCTCACCTGAGGGCAGAATAGACTCAAGCGGTCGTGGAATCACTGTCTGAGAAAAAAGGCCCAACTCTCGGGCGCCTGAAGACACAGCTGACCATACATCACCCAGACTGCGAGCTTTCCGAACTAGAAAGGCTTCGCGGCGGGGCCCAAGAGAAGTGAGGACACTGCTAAGGTAGGCTATCCACTCTTTGGCCGGGTCACTGCTAAAAGTGTCTGGAGGGAGTAGAGCGTCGGCGGGCGCATCTGGCGGTAGCCCACAGGCGTGAACAAAATCGGACCACCATTCATAAGAGGGCGCGGGTGTAAGGCAGCCGACCTGGCTCTTTTCTTCGAAGCGCTCTTTTTACGAACGGGGTGACTGTCAGCATGCACAACCTCTACCTGGGCCAAGGGATGTTTCCGCGATTTATCTCGGGCTTGGAAGGCATTGATTACATGAATAGCCAACTCTGGAAAATATTTCTTCAAATACTTGTCTCGGATATGAAAATGGGGGCGATCCTGCCTACGCAAATAGTCTTTCTCTACATGGCGAATAGCACCAGAACGCTGTGTAAAATTCCCACTGTGGCTGGCCCACCAGTTAGCATATTTCAGGGTCACTGCCCCCCGATAAGTGGAAGGTGAAGTGTGGACCAGCAAAGAGACATTATCTTGTTGAAACAAGTTCCACCACATGCGGGCTTGCAAATGAATACATTGGCCGTGCAAAATTCGAGGCAGTTGGGGAAATTCAAAGTCGGATGGAATCCTCTGATCGTAGCCAAAATTTCTAGCAAACCTGTGAGGATAATAAGGCTCCGAAATGATTGTCTGTCCTCTCCGAAATACCAATACCCCTGGGCGGGTACACTGAAGCCATGCCAAGCGAACACACTTCTCAGCAATTCCATGAACCACCTGTTGAGTCCAAGGATCAAACCAACCTGGTTGTCCAAACTCTGAATGACTGAGGAAAGGCCTGAAATGCAAGGAAGAATGATCAAAGTGCAGCTTGCCGGCAGCCCCAACGGGCACGAATCCCAAAGTATCTCGAGCTGAAGAAAGAAGTGCCTCGTCATCCTTCCGGCTCGTCCATGAAGCGAAAAATTAAAGGAATAGAGAAATCCCTGACTTCTCCCACGGGGAGGCGACCTGGTAGAAGACAATGTGCCCAAACACTGATATAATGAGTGGCCATTAACGTGGTGCTGTCCCGGGGCTGATCATGTGCGGATAAAGTCCCAAACGAATGATAAATACAAGCTAGAGCAGAGGGAGCAAGGGCCAACCGACAACCGCATGCCAGACGACATGCTGGGTATATCACCTCTGGTCGCAAAAGGGACTCCTCCCCAAAAGGCATAGCAAAAGTACACAACCAATATGATAAATAAGCTGCCAAATGAGTAATTTCATCCAATGCCCAAGGGTTCTCTGACTCTGTCGGAGATTCATATACATGGGAACAATCTGGAAGCTCCTGGCGGGGTATTTCATACATATCATGGCGAGAACTCTCGGCACGGGCAAATTCATTGTCGTAACAGAAGGGGCCACCATAAAAATATCTTACCCAAGTGTGCAAGCTGACCTTTGCAGTGTTGCGTGAAGTCCCAGAACCATCTGTATCACCAGCAACGGAAGCAGATTGGCGCGCTTTGGCCAGATCATACCAAGCCTTTATCAAATACCTGTAGCAAAACTCAATTTCATAACGACCCTGGCCGTCGGTGGAATTCCTGTAGAACTCATCAAGTACAACTTCTTCATAAGGCTCGCCTGTAACTGGAAGACCAGAAATTCGATGAAAAGCCCACAAGTCGATGGCCGTCTCCCCTTCGGCAGTGCAGATTGTGTTCCATTTACTGTTATACCTCTCTGCTATAGCCTGGACCAGCCCGGCGTAACAAGGATACCTATACAGTGCAGCTGTCACTGCGTGACGAATGCCCACAAGATCTAACATATGACGGTAGTGCTGGAGTACATACTGTAGCCATTCTGTCGCCCCAGGACGAGGAACATGTGCTCGTCTGACATTAAACTTACCATACCAGCTGGGTCTCTGACTCTGTAGAATGTCTTGCAAAAAACATTGACCGCTAAAAGGAGACCGGTCAGAAAGCTCATCAGCTGCAGAAAGAAATATCCCGGTCCGATGATCAGAAATTGGGGCCCGGCCCCCACCTGCCATCAGCCACGTAGCTGCCTGAAGAGGTCTGGAAATACTATGAACATTCATCAATTGACGGTATGAACCCAATTGCACTGGCAAAGGCAGCTCATTCAAGCGAACATCATGCCATGGAAAAGCTGGAAATGCATACTGAAGCAAGCCATATAAACTGTCACGATCCAGAAGGATAGCTCTCTCTAAAGCAACTCGTTGAGCACGAGCGAGAGGTATGGGACCCTCGTCATCATCACCCGGCCAGGTATATGAAATCACAAAAGCATATATAGACTGATCTGACGGAAGGTGCCGAGGGAAATCAGGGGGGCTGGAAGTGAAATTGCCCTTCACAGTAAGAACCCATGAAGAGTCAATGTGCATCTCCTCCTCCGATGAAGCATTTGATGAGATAAAGCAACGCGTGTATAGCCTTTGTCTAGGGCAGAAGCTCTCTCTGCCGATATCAATGTGGGCCCCATGAAAGGTACCGACGGCGAGAGTCGAAAGAAGGCGGCAAGGATCCTGAGTTGCTAGACGGCCACGTCCCCGGCCATGACCCGACCGTCCCCAGTAACCGGGACGACCCCGACGGCCTCTCGCGAGGGTTCATGGCGTCCTGAAAAGAAAATCAACAAGGGGGTACACAGAACATCAGAAAAGTTCAAAGCATACAAGCATCTCCCAGCAGCAAAGGTACATTCACGCGGCAAATGCGTATGGCGTCGGCGCCACCCACACTGCCGCGTGGGGGGCATTTGTTGGACCAAAAAATGTGCATGACAATAATATATGCAAATTTTAAACCAAGTTCATGGCCATGGGGTAGAAGGTCATAAATGATACATTGGTTCGGGGGCGATGGTTGATCAGTTCGTACCATGGGCAAAAAGGAAAAAATCAATAGCAATATAGGAAAATACCTGTCTTGGCCGCTGCCTGTTAGCAGAGGAAGAAGAGAGTGGGGCTTCCGGCCCCCTGTTTTAGCCGCGAAGAGAGAGGAGGGAGACGTCCGCGGAGGGGAGGGTCCCCTGCCCACTGAAGTCGCCGCAGAGGCCGCTGGCTGCCACTGCCGCCTGGCCTCACCCCCGCGCAGCAGGGATCTCTCCTGCCCACTGAAGCTGCCGCAGAACAGAAGAGAGGGAGAAGGGGATGGCCCCCCTCGCCGCCGCCGCTGCCGCTGGGAGCCCCCGCCGCCGCTGCCACCGCCGGATCCCCTCGCCGCCGCCGCTGCCGCTGCCACCGCTGGGAGCCCCCGCCGCCGCTGCTGCTGGGTCCCCCGCCGCCGCTGCCACTGCTGGGATCCCCTCGCCGCCGCCGCCGCCGCTGGGTTCCCCCCCCCTCGCCGCTGCCGTCGCCGCCAGGCCTCTCCTTCGCGCCGCTGCTGCTGTTGCCGTTTGCTGCTGCTGCCGCCATTTAAAGAGGGCAGAGGAGAGGGCCTCCCCTGTCCTGATCGCAACAGGAAAGGGAAAGGGCAGGCGCTGCTCCCCCTGTCCTGATCGCAACAGGAAAGGGGGGCGCTGCTCCTTCTGCTCCTGGTCGCGGCAGGAGAGGGAGAGGGAGGCCGCCGCCTCTCCTCCTCCTCCATGCTCTCCACGGCTCTCAGGGAAGGCCAATTTTCGGAAATTCAAGGTAGAAGACAAAACTAAATTAATTTAACAGGGGGAAACATGCAAATAGCCAAATCTAAATGGCGGGGGAGCGTCCGTAATTGACCGGGACGGTTGTTTTGGCAAGTACAATGTGAATGGCCGGGACGAGGTCAAATGGCCGGGACGAGACATCAAATGGCGGGACGGCGTCTTCTCCACTCCTATAAAAGGGATGGGGGGCCCCAGGCTGAGGGGTGGATTTCGGAACTGAAAAAAAACCAGAGCAAGGCTCTGAGAAGACTGCAAGGCGGTCTGGAAGAAGGGTCTGCAAGGCAGCCCTAAAAAAAAATATCGTGCAAGGCGCGATTTTGGCTATTTTCAAGTCCGGAAAAAGGTCCATTGGGCTTCCTTATTGGGCCTAAATTCCTTATTGGGCTTGAATTTCATATTGGGCCTGAATTACTTATTGGGCCAGACTTGTACTATTACACAGTTAATTGAGACATTTTATGCTTATTGGGCTGATATTTGACAAATTATCTTGTGTGATTTATTGGGCCTAGTGGGCTACTTTTAAAATATTTAATCATGCCTTATGTGAATTATTTCATGTAATGTCACGTTTATTTAAAACGTTGCACTACGTAATTCCTTAGTCAAAATCAACCAAATTTTCGACGAACATTAACGAAATATCTTCCAAATATTATCCTTTGATTTTAAAACAGAAAATCAACAAACAAGTTATGTTTCACATCAATTTTAATCCACCTTAAGTTAATTCACATTTAAATCAATTAAATAAATGAAAACATTAACTTAATTCATGTAATTCGAATTTAAATAAATAAATAACGAAAAATGTTTAAATAAATAAAATTAATAATTCTAAAATACCAAAAAAATGGGAAAATACATTTAAAAATCAATAAAAAATGAGATAAATATCAACAAAAATTCTAAAAAATAGATTGCATGTTTGCAACCATGTTCTCTTTCATGTGTAATTCATTTCATTCAAATGTGAGTCATATTCTCTTGTTTCTAAGGGTTTGTCTGATGGTTAATCAAGGTGTTCAGTTTTTGTGCTGATATAATTAACACTAACCGCAGTTAGTGGGGGAGGTCAAATGAACTAAATAAGACCATGTCCATGTCCAAATAAATAAAACTCAAACCAAAATCAAATCCAAAGATAAATTTAAAAATTTTAAAGTGTTGAAAAATAATTCTCACATGGTATCACTTATTTAAGGAAATCTTGAGATGCATGATAATAATATTATTCCCATACTTAGGTAAACATAATTTGGATTATATAAAATGATGGTTGTAATCTTATATATTTCTTGTCAATGGCTTGCTTTCATGCTCATCACCCTATTGTTTTATTTTACTCATGCCTTTTAGCATGTTTAATGATAATTGTTGATATCATTGTCATCAATTGCATTACCTTTTCAATTTAGTAGTCTATGTTCACAATCATAATACCACTAATCAAACACAGGAGAGTTCATTACTTAATTCTTAAGAAATCATTGATCATCTTAAACTCCCTCTTGAATTATGTATTGTTGATCCTGCAGACTATACATAAATTTTATTGTGGCATATTACTTTATTTTTACTTATACTAACAATACTTTAACAAGCTTGATAAGGAACCTCAGTGTAGGCTGAGCTTTTCTTAATTAAGAATGTGTTACATTAAGGTTACAAGACATGCACCTTCTCAAACTTATCTTAAGCTTACCTTGGGTTCTAAGTTAACAATCAGTATCCTTATATTCGTCTTATTTATCAGTGGGTTTTCCTATGGTTGTGATTATCATATACTGATCATCAAGATTGAAAACATTAACTTACGTTCAGCATGTGTTTCTGCATCTGGTACTCTAGAGGCAAAAAATTGTCAATCTGTCTATGGTTTAGATTGATTCCTGAAGTACACTTTACTTGTATCCATGATAGATTACTTTTGGATGCACTTTTCGCTCACATGATTAAAGCTTCTACCTTCCAAGAATGTATTGTGGCTCCAAGATGCATTCTATGAGCAAGTGCGGCAACCATAAAATTCATGTTTTTTGTGTGTACTTTTCCAGAGAATGTTCCTGTCCTATGTATTCTATGTTGATTCTGCCTTTCTCCTCGCAGATTACTTACGGAAAATATTGAATCCTTTATTTTGAAAAATAAATTTTATTGTGGATTACTTTTCCTCTTTCCTTGCAAAAGCTTATATTTATGGAGTTTAACTCTATTGCGTGTCTACAGATGACTATAAATTATATGTGTGGGAAGAAGAATGATATGTTCATGGAAAGATATGGGTTTTCATCTTCTTTGGTAACTGTCACATCCTTCAGATATTTGTCCTTTACTTCCTGTTTTACCATTTCATATTCTTTTGGCATAATGACATGGATTGAAGTATTGCCTTCCTTGTCAATATAATTAAAGTAGTTATTCTCAGAAGAATATTGGCTAGTGGCTGGAAAAGAGATGCATTTTTAAGTCATGATTCGAATCCTATTTTGTTTGTGCTACAATTGTTTATGTTTCAATAATATGGTGGTATTAATTCACCTCCTTTTGAAAAGAATGTTTTGAGTCCTCTTAGAAGTGAACTCTTGCAAATACAAAACGCTTGATTGAGATTGAATAAAGTGGTGTCCGGTATCAAAGTCATCATGTGATATGCCATGAAGGCAACATTTATTTTTTTTAGTAATTGGCAAAAGAATGAGAGAGAGAGAGAGAGAGAGAGAGAGAGAGAGAGAGAGAGAGAGAGAGAGAGAGAGAGAGAGAGAGAGAGAGAGAGAGAGAGAGAGAGAATGTGAATGGCTCATCCATCTTGGGAGCCTTTCCTCTCTTATACGCAAATTGTTTTACTACCAAAATAAGAAAATAAAAAAGTACAATGCATATTACAACTTGTACTATGGTAATGGTATGGGTTAGACAATGTGAATGGCTCATCCATCTTGGGAGCCTTTCCTCTCTTATACGCAAATTGTTTTACTACCAAAATAAGAAAATAAAAAAGTACAATGCATATTACAACTTGTACTATGGTAATGGTATGGGTAATGGTAATGTTACTGATAAATGTCATGATAAGTCTTGTATGAAAGAGGTACTAGATGCTGTCGCTTCCCCTCGAATTGATGCTAGAAGATCATGCAGCATCAATTTGTTTAACAAGAAATTATGACAATCAGAGGTGAGTGCCTTGGTGAAGATATATCATGCTATCTAATGAGAGATTTTTCAAAGTTTTCATATCTAAGGAAACCTAATCATCTTTTTCTTGCATTGATTTCTGCTGAAATGCCCTGCTGCTACTCCTTATGGACTCTTGATTTCTTTGGTTCACTTGTGCAAGCCTTGTCATAGACTAATAGGGTAATGACAGTTACGAATTTGTCTGGATACCATATGGAAAAGATCCTCTGAAACCACACAAACTCTAAAATCTACTGTCAATGATGGGAAATGAAAATTTTGACCATAGGCAGTCTGTGTTATGTGCAAGCTGAACTTAGACAAACTAGAGTAGGAGCAGTTTAAACTCCACTATGGTGGCAACTTTTTCAGATTTCATTGCTCGTTTCATTGCATAATTGCATTGGTTTCCTGCCCTGGGATGATATCAGTATCTCTGGATTAAGTAGGTTTAGGATTTGATTGTCCTTCTGAGATATGAAAAATCAGAGATATGCTGTTTTCTGATAGTTTAATATCCTAGTAAAAACCCTGTTAGGAAAGTTTGAAACTTGCATTGTATTTTTCAGATATTTTTCCGAAGTTAAACTATATTTATTTATCACTTCATGTTATACCTGCCTACATGTTGAGCTCTTTATTGTGCATCACTACAATATGAGAGTTGTATTAAAGACACCAATACAATCTGTTCATGGTAGTCAGATATACCTGTCTATTCTTTACTTCAAATCCACCCTGATACACTTATGTTGGTCTTCAGAATCCTTGGGATAACATACCTTGCTCCGGCAATGCACGAATTCACTTGGATTCCTTTTTATCTGTCTTCAACATATCAGGATTGCGGGAAGAATACTATCACAACAGTAAGACTAGGGAAATGTTTCAATCCAGCTGCAAACATTGTTTGATTTGACAAGCATCATGTAAAGTTCCAGGCAAAACAGAAACTCAAATTGCAGTATTTTTCTTTATATTTTTCAGACCTCTTATCCAAAGGAGAAGATGACTTTGTGGATGGAGCAGTCATTGCTGCGGCAAGAACATTGCCAACATGGTCCGAAGGAGATATTCCTCCAATCCCTAGCATAGAAAGGAAAGCAGCAAGGGAATTGCAGGAAGAGTGCCATCAAATTTTGGCAGAGTTTCCAACAACTTCCGACCAAGATAAGCAAATCCTAGGTAATTCAGGCTTGTGATATTCTGTCTTAGAAAAATTGTCTACTGCAAAAGTAATTTATTTTATTGTTACTGCAAAAAACTGACAGATTCTAACCCACAAGCAAGCAGAACTCTTGAAGCTTCCATCAAGTATGTGGCGCTACTAGCTATTTTACATGCTTGAAACTGGTCACACTATTTATTTCAGATTTCTTTCAAATTGAAATTTTCTGATGCTTGACAGGTACCGGTTGCATCGGAAGTTGTTCATAGAAAAGGTCATTCAAGCATTGGAACTTTATCAAGACAGAATATTGTTCTGACTGTGTATACCAATTCTGCAAGTTTCTCATGCATGCTGCCTCTTAATTTAGGTCTGGCCAGTTCCTCATTCTTTGTAAGGGAAGTGTAAGCCTTTTAGCAAAAAGCATAAAATCTTGTCAGTTGTATAATTTAGTATAGGGGTGGTTCTGATGGGTCATATTCTAGGATGGACGTTCTTCTCTTGGTTTGGGTTAGACACTTGTTAAAGTGCCTCCACTGAAATTCCCAGAAGGCAATTAGATGTTTTCACCTTCTTGTTTAGGAATTCTTGATTTAGAGAAGTATGTTTGGTAATGTGCACAACTGTAATCGCATTTATGCTCTCTTCCAGAAGAAGATTCTGGAAATGTGATCTCTAGCATGGTTAAGTGTTTACCTTCGTTTGTAGTTCAATTTAAGGAATGGTTAACATGTTAGTGGGATGGAGGAGTCAAGAAGTGTACAGTGTTGGCTGCAGTGATGTTCAGGTGAACTACTACAATAGGACTCATAAACTAACAAAATTCACCTTCCACAAATGCAATCTGCTACACTCTCCCTCTCTCCCACACATCCACATGCACCCACCTGATACAGACAGACAGAGGCACCTTTCCTTTGCTGTTTATTTTGTTCTTTAGTAGTCCAAAAGCACACACATCATCATGTTCCTTTGGTAATTCTTGGCAAGACTTGTCTATATTTTTCATGTCTTCACCAATGGCCATCCTTTTTATCATTTCCAAGGCAAACCTATTAGTCCACTTTAAACAGTTTTTTTGTCCATCTCACTGTGATGAGTAGGCATTTGTCAAAGGTACGTAATAGGCAGTCACCAATCTTTTTCGTTGGTCTGGGTGTGTTGAAATCTGAACAAACGATCTACGATATCTGAATGTGATGTTCACACAAAGGCATCAATGGTTAGAGCCCACAATAGAAAAGTTGCAAGGAACGTATACCAGAGGATTATAAAGCTTTCAACTCATGATAAACCCTTTTTCCCACCATGCATATAGCTGACCCATCCTACAAAATGCAATCAAAGTAGGTATCAACTAGAACTATCCTTTACATCATTCCAACAGTCTAGTTCAACTTTATAATGCAAGAAAAATCTTATATAAATATTTGTCATAAGTGAGTGCCCACTTTGGAGGCAGCACTTTGTCTTCATCAGTCAGGTTGGATCAATGTCAGGGCAAGCCGTCATTTTATTGCCCTTGTCAGCTTCTCTCAGATACCCCAAACGCCTTATCTACAATCCTGTGATCTCTCATCCATCATTTAAATTGCCAACATATCTTACATCGTTGCCAATATGCTTTACATTCCATTTGTCCTTTTGCTTGTACATATTATGATTCTAGGGTGATCGAGAATTTAGATTCTTTTGGTCACTCGTGGGGATTCTAATTATACTGTCATTTCTTTCTCTTCCATTGGTGCTCAATATGGAGGAAGGTTTTTGTTGACGGGTGTATATATATATATATATATATATATATATATATATATATAATATATATATATATATATAGCAAATATTTGGTTATGTTGCATATCTATTTGCTTGGCCCAATTGATATGACTTGGGCCCACTCTTATTTTATATATTTGAAGAGAAGTATTTGGAACGCATCATCTAAGAGTGGTGTGTGGACACACCACTATGTAATTGATTGTCTAATTATATTGATGTGATGACAAGAGGATGCATCCGCACCCACTTTGTGTGCATCAAATATTTCTCATATTTGAAATGCAACTTTCTCATCCCCTCAGTTTGCCTCTTGTGTGACCATTTACAAGTTCCCAGCAAAGTATAATTCTCGAAGTAGAAGTTTTTTCTTTGGCACAATATTATAATTTTTCTACGAGCATGAGTGAATATTCTTTCTTCATGAGATGACTACTCTGACCTCGGATATCCCATCATTAAAAAGAGACCTCTTATGAACTCCACTATTAGATGTAGACCCTTGTGAATCAATCTACAATTAAATCCCTTGTCATGTTAAAATTGAATTAAATCCTCATGTCGCGTCTCTACTAACTAGAATGTGATCAATCAGGTCAAAAAAATATTTATTACAAGACTATTTTTTTCATAAAATTGATGTGTATCGTGTTTGGGGATTTATGATCTTAAGGCATGGTCGAGTCGAGACAAGAAATGCAAACTTGCACAAAGGGGGTAGAGAGATATAGAGAGAGGGAGATCACGAGATTTGGGTGGGAGGGTGGGGGAGGGTGCACCAGAGGGGATTCTCCCTCTACGATATTGGTATGAGAGGGAGAGTGGTCTCTTTTGCAACTCTATTTCCTCTTCTACTTATGCTAGAGAGGGAGAGGTCTCTATGGGCAAGAGATTGGGGCGATGATACTACTTTGCTCATGGTGGTGGGGGCAGAAGTGGGGGTGATGTTGCTTGGCCTCGACCACGTCGAAGGGGGAGGGCGATCGCCGTGCGCATCGTCTTCGTCATCCTCTTGTCCAACCTATATGGCAAGGAGAGGATGGAGGACAGAGCGATTGAGAAGGGCTTCATGAAGGAGAGGATGTCCTCGACAGTTCGATGTTGGAGGCTACCTTCTTTCAAGCCTTTAGAAAGGTTGTATCCTATGTAGGGGCCACCAATGACCCAGAGAAGAGAGATTGTATCGCATTGCAAATAACCCTCTTGAGGATTAGAGGAGCAAAAGATAGTGGACTTGGTAAAAAACATGGTCGTAGAGGATTGCCGAGGAGAGGGTGTCCTCTAGTAGATAGATGAGATTGGATTGTGAGAATCATGGGTGGATAGACTACCAAATCAATACGGTACGGTCATTATCATATTGCATCATATGTGATTCGGCATGGTTCTTCGACGGATCTTGTATAGGTCACAAGAAAAGTAATTTCATTTATCAAGCGAGAGAGAGAGAAATTTTATTAAAATTCGTAATTCACATCATTCTTATTATAAAAATAATCTTACAATAAATATTTTTCATCTCATAATTAAACACTTATTACATCCCAGCATCATGTCATAATAATGCACCAAGTAGTAATCACAATATTGGCATACACTCCTCCATGATAGCGTACTGTCCGAGAGGAAAGCAGTTCACCTTATCGCATGGCCTGTCAGGACGGCGCTGGCGCTGGCCTCGACACATCATCACATCGTCAGCATTTCATCACATAGATTCTGGGCCGTCGGATCTTCATCAAGCGACCGGCCCCAACTGTCACCGAAATCAAACATGGGGGGGACAAGAAAACTGTTAACTTTGCCCGTCCCTGTCGAGCTTTGATGTGTTGGTGCGTAGTACACAGCTCGTTGTTAGTACGATCGGAGCACTAGCTACTGCCGTACCAGTGTACGATTTCTCTCCGGGTTTTGCCAGTTCTAATATAGTCTTAAGCTTGTTGTTGATGCTTCTAGAAAGTTTTGAAGTAATTATTTGGGTGGTAGACCAATGCAAATGGAATTCTACGATAGTTTAGTTCGCGAAAATTTGACTCAGCGTATTTGTTTACTTATTTTTTTGGGTTAACAAAATGTAAATTAATTGACATGGGTTTACTTATGTTCATGCTTTTAATCGATATTCGCCTATTAATGAGAATGTGACCTCAAATAGTAAGCCTAAATTGAGGAGAGTCTCTCAAAACTTTCAAGATCGATCCATATGCATTTATTTTGACATACTCAACAGTTACTCCATATAAATATATAATATATCATGTGTGAGGTGAAGGTTAACATTTTCGAACATGGTATTTATGTATACTCTCTTGTGGTCTTTTATTATTATTATATTATTATTATTATTATTTGTAAACTCTTCTAAAGAAATTAGGAGTAACCCCCCCCCCCCCTCTTCGACTTTTTAGGGGGAAAAGAGCTTCCAAGAAGGGATTTATTGAATAAACATGTAAACACGTGAGAGGTTATGAAAATATTAGGATCAGATGAATATATAGATGGCTAATTAAGCATAACAGAACGTAGGAAGGGAGGTAATATCTCAAAATTTTATCTCTTTTTGCCCTTGAGAAATTTATCTTTATATTTTGCAGCTTTTCAAATTATATGTGATCGTATGCATTGGACCTCAATGATCAAAAGATTCATATTCGAAACCACATCAACGAACAAGAGTTTATTAAGTATGCATTTATGCGACATGCACTTCTTTTTTCATAGATTGGCATAAGCACTTACCTTGATTAAAATGTTCCAAGTCTTAAAATTTAAAAAAAATCAAATAAAACGGATGCTATAGAGATGTCAATGGTTCGAACTTGGGCCAAAACCAAACAAGACCCAATTGAAACCTGCATTTTGACGCTTTGGGCCTTGGCATGGCCCATCTGTAGTACATTTCCTAGTTATTAAATACATACCAAATGTTCAGTGGTTTTATATGTCATAAGATCATCGAATTTAAAATCCATGAGAATAAAATACGACTTCAAAATCATCTATTTTAATTTTTTTTATCTTGTTTTACGTGTGTCTTGCACTGAAAATCAACATCAGATTAAATTAAAGGATGTCATATATATGGGTCAAACGATTTTGGAATCTAGTTAATTTATGGCACATCAAATGCTGTTATTTTACATCACATCAAACATACGTAGTACACCATTAATTTTATGGTGTTTTACAACACACCATTAGCTGTTGAGATTTCGCATGGAAGTTCAGAAACAATACAGATGATGAAACTTGCCCATGTGTATACCCAAAGAAGAAGATGAAGAAGAGAGAGAGAGAGAGAGAGAGAAGAGAGATGATTAGCCGCATGAGATCCACGTAATGAGTATTTGATTGGGAGTTTCTCATTATTATGGGTCTTGTTTATGATACACTGATCATGTTATATTTAATGTTTTATTTTGTTGAGAGAAAGAGAGAGGAGAAGGTTCAGACAAGGACTCGTTACGATCATGGAATGGCACGGATGGAGGAAGAATAACCCATGGAAGCATGCACCTAGTTCAAGCCATGATGAGGTGTGAGTGAGGTCACCTGATGACCAGCTCGGTCATGGGTCTTGGGCAAGACACATCATTCAAGATGGCATGTGTACCAGCTTCTTCGCACATGAACATGAACTTGGAAGACTCATCAGAGCTCGCCATTAAGACGACAAGGAGAGATCTCAACAAGATCATCATGTCGTGGAAGTCCGCACCAATATGTCCCTTCTTGAAAGGTTAAGGCGAGGAATTAAAGCCACCCACTGGTCCCTGAAGGTTGTAGTACTGCACTCTCTCTTGAACAGTGCAAAGTGGATTGTACTGCCACACCCAACACCACCACCTTCCCCTTCCACTGTGCCATATATGATCTTAGTATATTTTTTTATTACATTTAAATATAATATGATTAGATACTAAATTTATGTGATACTTAATAATTAAATTGTCATTTTATCACTCTCAATGTGAAGAGTGCCATATAAATTTAATACATAATCATATTACACTTTAAATGTAATAAAAAAATATACTAAATCTTTCTCATATGATCAAATATAAAAAACCAACATCAACATAAAGAAAATGGTGCCCCAGTTGGTGTGGCAATACGTAATAGTGCCTTAGTGTGCCCTACTAGAGGAACCTCTCAGAGCAAGTGGATGCATGAAATCAAAAGATTGTGGGCTTCTTGTGCAACTTGGAGGAAAACTAATTGAGAGACGGAACAAGGAGTTCTTTAAGAGAGTACTGTTAAAGTCCATGCATGACTTAATTACTCATATATAATTATTGTGAATCTAGCTATTGTTGATCTCATATATATGTACCTGCCTTGGCACGTGAAACTTGACATGTAATTAATTGTAATGAACCTACGTACAAAGTAGGATTTGGAGTGAAAAATATTATATTGGTTTCGATATCACGTTGGAGCATTCATGCATACGAGGCACCTGAGGACCAAGTCAGAAGAAGATATCTTTGAGGCAAAGGCGGAGATCAATTGTTAAACTTAAACATTTAAGGAGTTACCCAATGGTCAGGCTCTCCTATACGTTGATCAGATTTACAAGATCTTAAGTTCCATTTTGTGGAAGGACAAGTTTGTAAGAATCTAGTCCTAGTAAGACTCTAAAGTACGGTTATGAAAATAGGTTTTTTCATAGGGATAGATGTAAGGTATATTATGTACCTGAATAAAAAAAATAAAAAGAGAAATACTAATTATTCGATGGCATCTGATAGCTGTTTGAGTTAGATTTGGTCGAGATTTTATTGTGTCACATCTATATAAATACATAAAAATGATGTGGCACAAGTTGTAGGGGTGAGGAGTGAGTTAGTAGTGTTAATGATAACAGTGATTGATAATGGTGACAGTGGTAACTGGGGGTTGTGACAACAACAATTGGTGGTATATACTAATGACTAATAGTTGATAATGGTGACCAGTAATGGATATTTGTGATGATAATAGCAACAGTGTTGGGCAATGATTGGTGGACATGACAAGATAGAAATAAATTCAATTGAGCCTATTCAATAACTAATATTTTCAGTTACTGAACATGACAAGATAGAAATAAATTCAATTGAGCCTATTCAATAACTAATATTTTCAGTTACTGAACATGACAAGATAGAAATAAATTCAATCGAGCCTATTCAATAACTAATATTTTCAGTTACACGTCTATGATCCATATATTATATAGATCGGTCGATCGAAAATATCAAATCGATCTATCAATTTTCATCTTTTTTTTTGAAGATTAAATAAATCATGAGATATGGACGTAATCTTGATAAAAATTAGTCGATCAATTTTAAACTTTGATCTGTTAGACGTCTGAAGGTACTCATTAAACAAATTGATTGACTGATAAGAAAGAATTGATTGACCGATTTTATCGTACCGGTCTCACAGCCCAGGCATGGTATGACATGGTCATGCCGTTGAGATACGCAACGACACAACAAGGTGGTCTAGGGTGTGGCCCCCTTTGTCAGTTACTTTTTTGACGCGGCTCCAAACACCATTTTAACTAAAGAAATTGTAACTTTTTTTGCTGCATAGTTCAATGGCTAAAAATCAGTAGAAAATCTCGTCCCATTTCGGAATCGAACTCACTTCTCTTCCATTCTACCCCAAATCTCTATCCATTCTAACTACCATAATAATATTAAAAAAAGCATACTTAGTAACGGAGAATCTCTTCTTATACTTGAAAGCTATCTTTTGCTTGATGATGATGTATATATGTGTTGGCTTGGATAGGAATCTTGCGGCAGTTGATCTCGCCAGGACCTAATCCCATTGATCATGTCTTTTCCTCCCAACATGTACTCCCACCATGTGTAGCAAAGATTACACAAGTTCTCACCAGCCAAGGTCGTCATAAACGGATCTAGAATAGGACCAATGGGGTCACATGACTTCACTGAAATTTTAAAATTTTATTGATGAGTTTAAAATTTCTATTAAATTAGTTTGGTTCGAAATTTTTCTAAAAAGAATGACTCCACTGAAATTTTTTCTAGGTCCGTCTATAAAAATCATCATATGCATCAACACACGGTATAGCTAGCTGAAAAGAACACCCCGAGGACCCCGCCGGGACAAAAAATTAGCGAGAAAGATTTGGTACTTACAGATTCAATCATGAAGATGTGTCATCTAATACCTTTTAAGGTTATATATATATATCTCATCTATGAATTGGCACAACTGTAGAGATTGCCATTTTAAGATGCGCATCAAGACTTTCTCAAAATTAACATTGAATATATCATATTCTGCCTACACATCTAAATGTTGGCTCATGCATCGAGCAGATCCATCGAAGTCGGCCATGCACGGATGAAGAAGCCCAGTCCGCGACTGATCCCGAGTACGTACACTGTGTGAGACGGCAGCCACTACAAACCTGTAGGCCATCAAGCTTAAGTCATAAGAGAAGTAAAGCAACAATGGGTAAAAAAAAAAAGTAGACAAAACGAATAGGAATCACGGGTAGATAAGTGAAGAAAAGGACAAAGAAAAGTTTAGAAGAGATGGAGAAGAGCCGTGGCTGCCGTCTTGACGTAGGGAAGACGAAGAGAAAAACATAAAAAAAGAAGGATGTGGGGTTGTGGCTTCGCACGTGGAGGGGAGGTACGGCATGGCGTTATAGAGGGTTAATTGGACTTCTGAGAGACGGCCTTCGAGTTTTTTTTTTCTTTCTCTCTTCTAAGTTCTAATCATCTTTACCCTTAGATTACGGTTTCTATTCATGTTTATAATAAAAAAAAATTACAAATAATTAAACCCAACAAGTTAAAAGACTCAAAAGTAAACCTACTATCATAAAATAAATAAAAAAACTCAAGAGAACTAAACTCTTAAAATTTGTAAAACATCACTAACAAAATTCTAACCCCAACTAATTAATTTGACTCAATTTATCGAACTAAAAATCATGCACTAAATATATAAAAACGAAACAATATCTTACACTTGGGCATCTTCCAAGTTCCATCACTGCAAACATCTTAAACAACATATATATAATTTGCTCCGCATGCATCATTCCCCTTCCCTGGAACACAGTCTTCACCGTCTTGTGGTACACCACCACCTTCACCCTCGTGCCATTCTTTGGCCACGTCTTTCCATCGAGACGAGGTGCTGGCTGGCGGCTCAGGTCGGTCGGGCCGGGGGTCTGCAAGCGCAGCAGCAGCAGCAGCTTAATTGGCAGGCCAACTGCAGGGTCACGACTCTCTGCAACTTCACCGGCGGGGACAAATATTCCTGTCGATCGAGAAGCTTGTAGCGGCCAAAGAACGACACGAGGGTGAGGGTGCTGGAGTACAACAAAACGGTGGAGATATTGTTCAAGCCTGGTGGCCGCGCCTGAGCCGCCCTATGCACCTGCACGTTCCTTCCGTCTCCTTCCATCTCGATCTCCTTCCATGGCGGCGGCGGAAAGAGAGAAGAAGGGCGTTACTGGCTATGCCTGCTCTGGGAAGAGGAGGACTATTCATGATATCTTCTCTTCAAAGGAAGCCGGGAAGAGAAGAGGATGGAGAGAAGAGGGAAAAAAAAGGAGTTTTAAACAGGTTGGGGGCCTTGGTTTTGAGGGGGGGCATGTTAAAGAAGCCAGGAAACCTCCCCACTCTGAGGCAGCAATACAAGTTGTACTGCACTTTTCTCTCTCTCTCTCTCTCTCTCTACACACTGCATCGTAGAAATTGTACTGCACCATCCATTGTCTCGCTCACAAATGGCCCAAAAGGGGGGGCTTGGAAGGCCACTGATGCACCATATAGCAATTTGTTAATTCCTTCTCTTTGTATTTTACGAGCAATGTAATATAGGTCTACCAGATATTTACGATCTATTTGATTAGATGTAAAATATCAACGTAAAATAATATTTTTTTAAAAAAATTATAAAATAACTTATTTGATACTTTTAAAAAATAATTTATAAAAATCTTTTCCTAGAACTCTTCTCAGGGATCGGGCCCAATTCTTACACTTTTCCGTTTCTCCTAAAGATGTGTACCGTAGTTGATGCTATGAGAAAGGTTTATTGCACTTGCATAAAGTACAATATGACTAGGCAATGACTCATGTGGCATCCCTCACATGAAGAGTGATAAAGTGGGCATCCAATTGTTAGATGCTACATGAATTTGTTACCTAGTCAAAGTGCAATATGTAAGTGCAATAAATCTTTCTCTGATGCTATTTGAGAGAGAAGGCACGTGCATGCGCAAGTTTTGAAGCGCGAGTTCATCTTAGATGTCTTTGTACACACTTCTCTCATTATAAGTAGTGTTTGACAAAGCTCGTCAAAAAAGTGAAATCAGCAAAAGTTACTTTCATACGTTGGGTTGCACGATGAGAGATTTCCCCCTCGTCTTTTGTGTTTGGGCGGAGAATATGTCGTGATATTTAAAAAATTGGAAAAAAAAATTGTTCACCTTTCTCGTTAGACACAAAAGAGCACATGCCTCGTCGTTTGTGCCGATTTCGACAAAAAGTGACACTGATCTCACTTCCATAAAAGTAGTGAGAGAGAAAATTCTCTCTCTATCTCTGTCCACCTCTAAAAATCACTCAGCGTGGAAGCCTGCACTTGCGAGAACACTTGGTTCCACTTTTATTTTGTCAGAGATTCTGTAACCTCAAAATCTGCCCAAACTTGATCCCAAATGACATGTATGCCTGGAATGCTGAATTGTGCGATGCTAGCCGGGCTTTCAACATGGGTCGGCTCAAAAATACAGTTTCCTTCACGGCGGCCTTGATCAAGGGGTATGTGTTGTGTGACCAACTCGATGTTGCCCGCCATCTCTTCGGCATAATTCCCACGAAAGATGTGGTTTTTTGGAACACAATGATCATTGGATAAGCACAGAGTGGACAATGTGAAGAGGCGTTACGCTCTTTTTTCAGGGAAGTGGTGGAAGCCAAGATCGAACCAGATGAGAGCACGAGAGGTCAACGAGGCAAAAGCACTTGATGCGACCTTCTTCTTCTTGATCGGGGAGGACGAGGAAGGGTAGGTAAGTTCGGGGCGAGTTGTCGGTGCGGAGGGCGGAGTGCCAAGATCAACAGATCGAAGAAGGGACGAGCAGGCGGTCGGCGAGGGAGGCCAGGCAATCAGTGATATTGTCTAGGAGCACCTTGAAATTATTTACGTAGATACTAAATGACCATATTTTTATCTTTTTGTAAATGTTATTTATTGAAAAAAAAATTTCTCTATAAATATATTTTATAACCAATCAAATGGAATTACTATGCAAATTTTTTTGTTGAGACTAAATATTAATGACATATATATTTTTTCATCTTTGTGAGACCCACTAGATCTGGTTAGGTGATGAGATCAAAGATGGCAAGTCCTTATTGATACCGGTCGTCGTTAGCCGACGAATTGGACCGACGAGATCAAGGATCGGCCATACCAACGAGCTGACGATTAAATTGTCGGGCATCGTCGTCATAGGTTAGTCCATCATTGCCGAGAACTAATTCAATTTAAGCACTATGTCCGGGCGTCTCCAGTTGGCGCCAGCTCGCACTTGCCCAAAGTATAGACGAGCCCCGTAAATCACGACCCCCCAGCTGGCCCATGCCCGCTTTAGGCAGGCGGCTCTCGAGGCGAGACTCTCCGTGCCCAGCTGGCAAGGGTTCCCTAAATAGGGCCCTTGCCTTGCGGCGGCTCGTCCACCCCTATCCCTTTCCATCCTAAGGACCAAGCCCTTATAAAAAGGCACGGGTGCCCACGGAAGAAGGGTACGCTATTGATAGCACGAAATTCTCTCTCTATTCTCTCTCTTTACAACCTTCACTGACTTGATCGTCGGAGTGTCCGACCGCCGAGGAGTCTCGGTGGTTCTTTACAGGTCGGATTCTCTTCTCTGACGACAGCGCGGCGCGGCCAATCCCTCGGGGCCCACCCAGCTCGGCTCCGGCCGACGATCCTTGCTGATTTTTCCAGCAACATTGGCGTCGTCTGTGGGAAACCGATACGAAAAGCTTATTCCAATGGCACCCAAGGGAAAGGCTGCAGCTCGCCCGTTGGAGGAGGAAGTCGCCCTCGTCAATGTCATGGAAGAAGTAGCAGAAGTAGCATCTGGCGCAGGGGAACAAGATTCGACAACCCTGTCACGGCTAGATCGTGTCGAACAGACGTTGGCAAACCTTCAACAGATACTAATGAGGATGGAGCAAAACCAGCAAGCACATCCTGTACAAGGG